>JAEIIH010004436.1:0-18461 GCA_018904745.1 Drosophila orosa
ACATAAGGTATAAATTGTGAAATCTAAAGAAAAAAATGATCGGACTGGTGGCTAGATAAAAAAAATGTTAATTATTTTCCCCACTGATTTTGTTCATGTTAAAGTTGTTACAACGTCATAATGATATATAATGCCTTGAAGCAAAAATTGAAATTAATTTATTATTTAATTTTGGGGGACTCTTGAATTTTTGTTGGGGAAAATTTTAAATTTTTTGAGATTTTTTAGGGAGAAGGCCCAATTTTTATCTGGCAACACTGGCTCTACGCCAAAGCGAAACGAGTAAAAATAAAAACAAAATACAATGCAGCACAGGCGAGAGTAAAATGGGTAAGTTTGACAGAAAAAATGCACTGGAGAGGCGGAAAAATGTCTAATTGGGCTGCGCGATGTGCGAACTAACCGGTGTCGATTGAAAAAACAGAGAAAACCTTGTTTAAAAACGGCTTTTCCTGCTACGTAGTTTTCGCTGTTTTCCTGTGCAGTGCGTGCGCGTCTGTGTGTGTGCGTGTTGAGTGTATGTATTGGCCGATCGATTTTATTTTGCATATTCAAGGACAAGCGTAGTCCTGCGGGAGAGTACCGTTAATGCACCGACCGGGGCGGAGCCGGAAAATGCCAGGCGATATCTTACATCCGGCATGGGTGACTCAAAATGCAAAACCCCGGGCCCACTATCAGCTCCGCAATCTCTGTGTGCATGTCCCCGTGCCCGTACCCTTGCCCTGTGTCAACTCCCAAGCGAAGAGCGAAGAGGACAAACAATGGATGACAAATGCGGGTGCAGCAGCAGCAGAAACAACAAAAACAACACCGAGTTGTGTGTCAATGTGCTCACGTACTCCTGCGTGCCCGTGTGCCTGTGTGTGTGTGTATGTTTGTGTGGGACGGAAACTTTTAGGTATGCAGGAGGTGTACACATGTGTGCGAGTGTGTGTTTGTGTGTCTTATTTTATTTTCTTAAATTTTTGGAAAAGAAAAATAACGAAGAACGAGAGAATCTCCGCGAGAGAGATGCCTGCCTGCGTTGGCGGATCGATCGTTAAAGAAGTTATTTATTGCCTAGGGTATTCCCCCTTTCCTACACACAACACACAACCCACATCCCCAGAAAGAACATCAAAGATAAGGGCCCCGGGATTTGTTTTGTGTGGTCGCTCGCCTTTATATAGTAAACTTAATGTGTTTATTTATATACATACACTCTCCTTGCTTGCAGAGTATCCACAAATTGATTTATACGAATTCCTCACGGAGTCCGAGCTGCAGCAGTACTACAATGCCGTCAAGTGAGTGACCTAAAAAGCGGAAACGGCGCTCCCCGCCCGCCACTCGTCTCTACTTTTCCACTTTTTTCACTTTTTACTTTTCCCCACGCAGAAACGAATTGAAAATAACAAACGCGGCGCAGTTCAAGTATGCGGCGGACGAGGATTTGCGCTTCATCGGGCTGTCGCGGCCGGAAATCCGGCGGTTGCGCAAGTTCTACGAGAAGCACTTCCCCCACAGCTACCTCAGCAAGATCAAGCGTCTGCTGCAGGCGCCCGGCACGATGGTGAAGCGGGAGGAGGCACCCGGTGGCGGGACTCAAGTGGCCACCGATGGCAGTGGTGCCACCGCGGGCACATCGCTGGCCGCCAAGAACGGGGCCAGTTCGCCGGGCAAGGTGCCCAACAACAAGCACATCATTCCGGCGGACTCGATCAGCGTCAACAAGCAGCTGGGCACCGGCGAGTTCGGCATCGTCCAGCAGGGCGTCTGGACGAATGGCAGCGAGCGGGTGAGTCCAAAGACCTTTCTCCCTCGAATGCCCACTAAACGCATGTTTATCGGTAGATCCAAGTGGCCATCAAGTGCCTGTGCCGCGAGCGGATGCAGTCGAATCCCATGGAGTTCCTCAAGGAGGCGGCCATTATGCATTCCATCGAGCACGAGAATATCGTGCGGCTGTACGGCGTCGTCCTGGCCACGGACTCGCTCATGCTGGTCACCGAGCTGGCCCACCTGCGCTCGCTGCTCGAGTGCCTCAAGGACTCGGGGCTGCGCGTCAGCTTCCTCACCATACCCACTCTCTGCGAGTTCGCCCTGCAGATCTGCAACGGCATGCGCTACCTGGAGCAGAAGCGCCTGATCCACCGCGACTTGGCGGCCCGGAACATCCTCGTGTTCAGCAAGGACAAGGTGAAGATCTCCGACTTTGGCCTGTCGCGGGCCCTGGGCGTGGGCAAGGACTACTACAAGACCAACTTCAATGTGAACCTTAAGCTGCCGATTGCGTGGTGTGCGCCCGAGTGCATCAACTACCTGCGCTTCACCAACGCCTCCGATGTGTGGGCCTACGGCGTCTGCCTGTGGGAGATGTTTTCCTACGGCTTCCAGCCCTGGGCCGCGCTCACCGGCCTGCAGATACTCGAGGCCATCGATTCGCCCAACTACCAGCGCCTGGAGCAGCCCGACTGCTGCCCCAGCGAGTACTACACGCTGATGATGAAGTGCTGGCAGGACGACGCCGCCAAGCGGCCGCGTTTCGGCGAGATCTATGACCAGCTGCCCGACATGAAGCCGGAGCAGCTCAAGGCGGTGGTCAACTGTGCGGAGCCCAAGAAGGACCACCTGCTGTATCGCCAGGGCGACATTATTAGCGTCCTGGACCGCAACACGGGCACGCCCTTCTGGAAGGGAGTGCTCAGCACTGGCAAGACGGGCTACTTCAACCCCTCCAACACGGTGGCCTTCCTCGAAGGCTTGCCCAGCTCCAGCCGGGACTCGTTTAGCCGGGCGAGCGACCACCGGAGCAGCAAGCGCAAGCTGCGCACGGAGATGATATCGAAGCCGCAGAACGACTTCAAGCACACCGGCCACGTTGGCATTGACGGCGCCACCTTTGGCGACATCGCCTTCCTCGGCAGCTCGCAGAATGTAAGAGTATTCGCTCCAGAGAGCTTTATACTTCCCTACTAACTGGTAATCTATTTCCCCTCTAGTACAATCACGTGCCCAAGCAGATAGTGACGCCCTACAAGCCCTCAGAAGACATTGAGCAGACGCCACTCCTGCTCCCCCCGACACCCACGAGTCCCGATTCGTTGCAAACGGCCAGTGGCTACTTCCCGGAGGGCGGCGCCATGGGCACCTCCATGAACCCCACCTTCATTCCATCCGCCGAGCACACGCCCAAGCTGATAGCCACCAACGGCCAGAGCTCCTTCGACTTTGCCAGCGGGGGCTCCACCAATCCGTTCTTCCTCAACCGCGGGGACGATGAGCAGCTGGAGTTTGCTCTGCACAACAACAACTACGGAGGGGATGGCAAGAGCATGCACTCAAGCGAGGCCGGGTGGCGTCCCACCTCGCGCAGTGTCGTGGACGATCCGCACGAGTACCACGAGATATCGGATGACGAGATGGCGGCCGACAAGCTGGACTTTGGGCCGTCGCTGCTGGACGAGATCAACTCGATGTTCGGCTCGATTAGCGGGGCCTCGGGTAGCCAGCCGAAGTCGCCGGGATTCGAGCATGTGAATAGCAAGAACGAGTTTGCGGAAATGTCGGCCAAGCTGGGCCAAAAGAGCGGCGACACCAATGGCAACAGCAAGCACGGCCATGGCCTGTTGCCGACGCTATCGAAGAAGAAGACCTCGGGCACCGTAAAGCCCATTTCGGTTAAGGACGAGAAGATTCTCAACCATGCCATCGAGATTGCCAACGAGATAAGCGCCAGGTGAGCAGCTGTCTTTTTATATAGAGAATATAGTTAACTCTGCATTCTTCCACATTTTAGGTCGATGATTGACCTGGTCTCCGATCAGACGCCCGCCATCCACAGTCCCAAGCGCAAGTTTAGCTTCAGGTTTCCGCATTTGAGTAACAGCAGCGGAGGGGACAAGGCGGGAGCAATGGGAGGCGGCGGGGCCAGCGGCTCGGCCCACACACCCACCCACGGCAACGCCTCGCCCTTTTCCAAGAAGAAGAACTTTACGGAGGAGCTGCAGAGCATTCCCGACATACAGGTGAGCAGTTACTCCGTTGGGTAGCTCAACTTAGTTTCCCCGCAGCGCTAGGGCATCGATTCTTGGCCGTGACAGATTCTAATCCTCGGGTTTTGTCTACACTCTACTCTTTCTCCTACTCGTTCGTCCATCGTTGCCCCCTCATTTCCCCCGTTTTGTGTTTGCGTTTGGCCTTTTGGTTTCTTTTCGGTTATTTCTTCTCGTTTTGCTCCTGCATCCATGTGCAGCGTTTCCGCTCGCTGAGCGAGATCAAGAACAGCACGGATCTGCGGGTGCCCATCTTCGACAAGGAGAGCTCCGACTTTCTGTTCCAGAAATCTCGTGAGATCCTCAGCAGGCCGCTGAACCTGGAACGGCAGCGGGCGGCGGAGGAAGAGCAGCATCAGCAGCAGCAGCCGCAGAAGAGCATCGACGACAACATCATGGACATTGAGAACACATTAAAGGCGCTCAATCTGGACTTTATGCACACGTACACGGAGCTGGACAAGAGCGACTCCAACGACACGATCCTCAACGACCAGCTGCCGCAGCTGGTGAGCCTGGACGATGGCATCAGCAGTGCCACGGGCAGCCTCAAGTCGGCCGTCTACAGCTACAGCAACGGGGTGCAGACCATGTTTGATTTCAATGCGGCCACCAGTCACCTGGACAAGCACCTGCAGTACATGCACAACCAAGCACAGCTGAGCGCCGCCGCTCCAGCGGATCCCAAGCCCATGGAGGACAAGCGTTCCAGCACCCCCGACACGGGATTCGCGTCGCGGGATACCAACATCTCGCTGTCGCGTCGCAGTAGCCAAAAGTCCAGCTACAGTCCCCAGGAGAGCTTCCATTTCCCCCTCAAGGGCGAGGCCCTGTTCAGCGCCCCTCCCGTGGTCATGACGGGTGGCTATACCAGCCTTAAGGATGAGTTGGCGTACGAGAGATTTGGAAACGGGGCCACCAAGCAGATGCTGGCCAGCGCTTCGCCCATCAAGTCGGGATTGAATGTCAGTAGCGGCTCGGTTTACATGGGATCCAAGGGATACCGCCAGCGCTCGACCTCCTTCAACGAGAGCTTCCATCCCATCTCGCCGGTTCTCTCGGAGCCGCAGCGAGAGCGTGGCGTGATCCAGCGGCAGGTGAGGCTCGAGCATCAGGCGCCTTTGCCACGTCGCTCCGCCTCCTACAAGCCCCGTTCCATTCGAGCGCGAACGCTGCGGCGACTGAGCTACAATCCCATGACCCTGGACTCGAGCTCCTCCAGCGGCGAGGAGCCAGCAAAGCCCAGTCTGGCCCGCTCCGAGTGCGACATCCGGGCCAGAGTGGCAGCCAGCTCAAATGCCTCCTTGGGCAGGCGCCGCCGAGCGGGATTGAACCGCCAGGTGCAGTCCGCCTGCCATGACGAGCGCGAGGCCATCATTTCACCTCGCCAGATCTACGGCTCCAACTCGAGCATCAAGTCGGCGCCGCACTATAATATCGGTGGACAGCGGCGCAGCTTCCACCGCGGGGGTGGAGGCATGCCGGGCGGTGGCTACGAGCAGTTCCAGTACGACGAGCGCATCTACGACTTTGGAGGCCGCGGTCCGGGCAACAACTACAACATGGCGCACGCCAGTTATCTGAGCTCCAGCCAGAAACCGAGCTACATCTTGAACGGAGCCGAAATGCCCGGTTCCGGCTCGGGCTCCTCTTCGGCAGCCTCGTCGGCCGTGCAACAGGCCACCTACAGGCCGGGAGCTGGTGTAGTCTTGCAGCGGCCCATGAGTGGGGGAGCCGCCTTGCACGAGTTCGACATCAGCCGGCTGACGGGAAAGAGTCCCACGTCCACCAATTTTGTGGGCAGCTCGCCCGAGGAACTCAAGCAGCGCCAGCTCTCCATGGGCTCCCTGCTGACGCCCACTGGCAAAATGGCAAAGCCACAGCGGCCCACGGAGTTCCACTGGCCGGAGAAGATACACGCCTCGGCGGTGAAGCAGCACGAGATGCACTGGCGGATGCAGCAGCAGCCGCAGCAGCAGGGGCAGCCCCTGCACCATCAGCAGCAACTGACCACAGCCGTGAATATCAGTGCCGGCGCGGGTGGAGGAGCTGTGGCAGGCAGAAGATCCAGCGATAGCTCCTCCTCGTCCAGCACCGAGAGTGGCGATGAGTTTCAGTTCCGGCGCGAGTTCGTAGCACCGCGAATCCCGCCCAGTCCGGCTCCATAACTAAGGAAAATGCTGAAATACGTTCTCAATTTACTGTTTGGCAATGTGATGTCCGATTAGAGGATGATCGGAACGCAGGACGACCCTAAAAGTGTGGCGGAAAGATAAGAATTGGACCCGGAATGGTCATGGTCAAGGATGGAGCTCTTGACGGGGCTGTGTTTGTGCTAGCTAGTGTCTGTGTGTGTGAGAGAGAGAGAGAGAGATAGAGAGCGGAGGAGGAGTCTGTTGGACGTCGAAGAGTAAATTGTAGAAGTATTTACAGCGAATAGATTATATATATTTTTTGGATTTGCATTTTTTGAAACGAGATGAGAGTGTGTGCCTTATAGGAAAAACACCGAAGACCTCTCAGAACAGATAATAATGATGTGCAGATGATCAGCTGCATAGCTTCCAAAATCCATTTCCATCATCCTCTTAATAGCTCATTATAGCTCCTCATCATCATCAACTCTCTTTGATTCAACCAATAGGATTGGGTTTCTGTTTTTAATTCGATTAAATTTGACAAAATAGGAATTGTTACCAGTGAATGTTTTTCAAAGACAAGTTTAAGCATGTCGTTTGATTTTGTCGATTTACCTAGCGAACTATCGTAACGCAATACCAATTTTAATCGAAATCTAAAACGGAAACGTGTCTGAAATTTTATCTGCAACTCTCAAACAGGAATTACTCACTCCACTCAGTAGCCTACAAACCATATACAACTATAAACCCAAGTAGAAACTTACAAAGGAAATATTACAAAGATAACAAAGAGATAATGGCTTCCAGAAACGGAATAGAAAATGTTCAAGAATTTTTTAATACAGAAATAAAAAGCAGAAGAGCTTGGAGCTTGTCGGAAACAGTATGTCAACACAAACACCACACACTTATTAGGAGGACTCCAACTAGACAGGGTATTTCCTATAGGCCATGAGTACCAATCATGGCGGTAATTATAAGTCACACACAGACATGGAGAAACCAAAGACTGTACAATAACAAGATGCGTAACGGCCATACATTTGAATTGACATATGAAAGCAGTATTTGTGCTAGCTCTAGAGCGCTCTCTATGGCTTTTAAATACCTTTTCAAAGAGCCTAAGGCCAGCTCTAGAGCCAGCACGACGAATTAGAGTATCCAAAAATCGTATGGCGTTACTCATTTTGTTATTACAAGGTCTTTTAAGAAACAACCAAAGGAACAGACAGAGACACAGACACACACCCACAACTGTTGACAATCCTCAGAACTTGTCCACACACATCAGAAGACAACATTCGTCGTCGGATCAAGAATCCCGTACATATGCAAATGGATTATTATCTGCCATATCCTGAGACGCTTGCATTTTTTATCGAAACCGAAGCTAGAGTAATGCTAATGCGAAATATGAAAAACCAAACGATACCGAAACCAAGATACGCATTTAAGCTCTCACTTCAGCAAGAGTGTCGAACCGAACCCTATAAGTATCTGATAAGATTTGAGATTGAAGAGTCAAGTATTTGCCTACTAACCTAAAGAACCTTAAACCTAAGACCTAAGAACCTAAAACCTAACATTAAAAAGCCCAAAACCTAAACCAAACGAAAGCTAAAACTAAAAATTAACTTCAATCGAATTGCCGACGGCTGCAGAGTGTCGAAACATTTTTTGATAACCTCACTAAGAATATATATATATTATACTATAAAGATATACTTATACTAAAAGATTTTCGCATTCTATGCATTTATGGATAAACTCAAATTGAAATTATGATATACAGATTATATATATACACCTACTTAAATCTAAACCTAATTCTATGTATACAAGTATAAGCATTACGGAAAATGATATTCTAAACTATACGTTCGAAGCGTTTCAACCCAGAGAACATTAAAACCTAAATGAAAACCAAAATTTACTCAAGTATTATACAAGAAACAAGCCCCAAAAACTAAGAAACTAAAAGAACTAACATCCAAACTAAACTAAATTCAAACTAAGATAGCAACACCTATTCGAAGTCGAGAAAATAGAGGAGAGTTTGCATTCCAAGAACCAAAAAACAAACAAGTTAAAATTGGTAATCAAAAAACTAAGAAAATGTTGTGCATATTTAAAGGGATTTAATAAAGGAAAACTAATTCTGAATTTCAATGGTGGGGGCACGGCTTTTGAGATTGCTGAAGGGAACCCAGTTACTGCTTTTGTATTTATTATCTGCCCCTGAT
Organism: Drosophila orosa; assembly: GCA_018904745.1. Classification (NCBI taxonomy): domain Eukaryota; kingdom Metazoa; phylum Arthropoda; class Insecta; order Diptera; family Drosophilidae; genus Drosophila; species Drosophila orosa. The sequence continues at coordinate 8,422 of JAEIIH010004436.1, forward strand.
TATTTCTTATTAGTTTCGTTCTCCTATCCACCATTTTCATTTTGTACAATTTCATTTCCCTTCAATTTATTCCTCCTCCGGCGCGACGTTGCAGTCGCTGATAGGTAAGGAGGGACTGGAGGCCTACAACAGCCTGATCGAGCGCAAGGCTCTGCTGGACATTGGACCCAGTCCGGCGGCCACGCTGCTCCGCCACCTGGACACCGACGAGTTCGACCTGCAGAGCCTGCACCAGTCGCAGCGGCCCATGACCTTGCCCACGCGAGGTGCCGCCCAACGGGTGCGCAAGGCGGAACTGGCCGCCACCCTGAGTCGCCACAACGACGAGAACTCCAATTCGCTGGAGGCGTGCGAGAGTCCCAGCTACATGACCCACGGCAGCTACAAGTTCCCGGAAGCCCAGCAGCAGTCGGAGCCGCAACAACAACAACCACAGCCGCTGCCTGAGCCGGAGTCCCCCAATCCCATTCCCCTGCCGCCGCGCGAGGGCAAGAAGCAGGTGAAGAACAGCACCAAGCGACATGTGCGCAAATACCCGCTAATTATACCGGCCAACGGCCTGCAGCGAACCCTCAGCAAGTTGGCGGACTTTGGAGAGGAGACGGGGAAAAGCATGGAGGCCTCTTCCTCCTCCCAACAGCCCCAGCCAGGTCGTGTCATCGAGGTGGTGGCCGCAGTCCGGCCAAGTAGCATGCGACGTCCGTCGCGTCCCTCGGATCGGGAGTACGCGAATATGCCGGCTGTGGGTAGTGAACCCTCGCAGACCTACCAGAACCTGGACAAGCTGGTGCCGGCAGATGCTGCCGGGCTTACGGACACAGCGTCCCTGCAGTTCGAGTCCATTCTGGAAGCGGATTCCAGCAAGGAGGGCATACTACAGTCACCAGATGTGACCGACGGCTTCTACAACTTCTCCATTCAGAAGGAGCACTACAACAAGGCCAAGGATGTGGAGTTCGAGGCCACCCAGATCTCCGGTCTGTATGTGAACGACGATGAGCTGCGCAATCTGGATGTGGAGAGCAGCCGCAAGACATCCACTGCGGCAGGCAGTGGCAGTGCCTTAGAGCCAGAGGTGGCGACGCATCAGGAGACGCAGCATGTGGTCGAAGCAGTGCCCGAGGAGGCGAGTCGCCGCTTCTCCAGCGTGGACAATGAGCTGGCGGGCAACGCATTGTTCAAAAAGGTACGCGCCTCCGTTAATCTGGCCATGAATCGCAACTCCATTGCGGACACGAGTCCGAGCACCAGCCAAGCTGGCGGAGGAGTTGCAGCGAAGCCGCAAACAGAAGCCGAGTATTTTGCAGCCACAGCCGCTCGGCTGGCGGACTCGAACTCGGTGAGCTGTGAGGACCTGTTGGAGTTCTCCGACAAGAAGCCGAAGGGCTGCGAGCGGGGCGTTGATTCCGATGAAGTGCGCATCATGGTGAAAGTACTGGGAAAGGACGTAAGTTTGGTGCTGTTTGAAATATAAATTTAAAATCTAATTGATACTGGTTGTCCACAGAGCACCCCCAATCGCTGTCTGGGAGCCTTGGAGTTCATCAACTGGGATGTCCACAAGTCCATCAAGCTCATCAAGCTGCAGAATCTGGTTAGCGAGGCGAATCTCAGTCTGGAAGCCTCGTTCGAGGCCCTGCAGCAGCACGAATGGGATCTGCACACGACGGCCCACAAACTGAATGGCCTTAAACTTTAAGAATACTTTTCCTCCGGCTCTCCTTTTCGGTCCCCTTGAATTGTTTTAAACGACCGCCGTTGCCTTAACCTCGTAACTATCGTTTCTAATTCGTGTAGGCTAAGCTTTTTGAATAGACTTAAGAACTCGTACGTAACTCGAACCTAACGTAATCACTGCTCGCCAGCCAACGGCTTCCTTCATACGTATCGATCGGAATCTCAGCATGTACTTATTCACGCATGCTTGCCAGCATCAAAATACACACACTTATACACATTTATACAGATCTTTTTGAATAAATTATAAACTTTTTTATAAAAATGCTTGGATTCGGAATCTTTTTTTTGTTTTGATAGAGATTTAAAGTTTCTGCTGAGCTAATTGGGGTGTCTTCAGTTATGATAACAGCCTGTATGTATCATATTAAATAGGAGAGGGGCTAAAATTTATGAATAGTAGGTTAACAATCTGATATTTTCGTGGAAATTATCAAAAAGTTGTTGAAATAATTGGTCATCGGACATATATCGATATAATCGACTATTTTTATAAAAAACCTTGGATTCGGAACCGTTTTTTTTGTCTTAAAAGAGATTGAAATGAACCTAAAAAATGTTTAAATAATTGGTTATCGGACATATATCTATATAATCGAATATTTATTTATCGCAACGATAAAGCCTCGATATGTAAACATACCGATACAGTATCGAAATAGCGAACAATGGCTGTCAATCATATTATGGAAAAAGATAAAATTATTTAATTTATTTGCCAGATATATAAAATCAATTTATAACGATAAATGACCGATTTGTATATCGGTCAAATATCGATTTATGGTAGATATTTTCTGTCAATCATTGTCGTGCTCCCGGCTTGACATTTGGTGCCCTTCCATTGAACGAAGAAAGATAACTGACAAGATGTTTGATTTGTAAATCTATAGATATTCTTTAATTGTAAATTATTCAACGATATATTTATAATGAAACTATTTAATTTACACATATTGTACACAATGAAACTCACGGAAAGTTATTAACTCTAAACTGAAACTCGAAACTCGAACGGACTAACGAACGAACATAGAACACACAATGAGCATGGATATAACATAACGCAGATTGCCGGAGGCTATTTCCGTCGTCTACTACTACTACGTGTCTTGTGCTCGCTCATGGATGTGGGCGCCGCTCGCGTCACTCGCTTGGGCGTGGACTGCAGCTGCCCGGCACTCAGGTTCATCTCGAGCGACATCCGCTTCCGGGTCATGACATGGGTGCTTAGTCGCTGGGCGCGTGCAGAGTTCCGTGTGGTTATCTTTGGAGTGCTCGTGCTGGTGAGCCGGGTTCGAGACGATCTAAGGGCCTTGGCGACGACTGGCGGCCTGGAAGTCGAAGGCCTTGGTTCCGGTTCTGGTTCCGACTCGGATTCAGCTTCGGATGAGGACTTTAAATCAATAACTATCCTTACTGGCACTCTGTTTTCCTTAACGGAGGATGTGCTTTCCGTGGGACTGTTGGTATTCTTCTGCGTCGCCGTTCGCCGGGATTTCGTCTCGTCCAGGCGCTGCTGCTTGCGCAGCGGTGAGTTGCGGGGCGAGGGAGCGGCCGTGTCACTGGACCGCAGGGAGCGAGAGTGCGGATCGGACGGCGTTCGCCTGAGCACCCGTTTCCGTCCATTTCGGAGAGGCGTATCCAGGGCCAGGACCTTCCGCTAATTAAAAAAAAAAAGCAAATAAAACAAAATTTAATATGGAAATGAAAAACCCAATGAAAACTACGCTACTGGAGGAGGAGAGTGCTTCTACCAGGATGTGGACTTCTACAAATCTTAAAGGAAACAACTCTTTGGTATTCAGTTTTGAAAACGTTTGTTGATTTGTCAATGCAGATTGCAACTTTTCTCTTATAAGCTAAATATAAAAGGTGTGTCTTTTGTGTCTTTTCAGTGCTGGTGCCTATGGTCCTGTCGCAGTGCCTAGAGCTGCATGCGTAAGCGCCTGGTACTCACTTTGCTAGCGGAGTTTGCAGCGGGCTGGGAAGCGGCGGATGCACCGCCGCCCTTTCGGGTGCGCAGAGATCGCAGGCGAATGTGGCTGGCATTGGGCAGCGTCCTGTTGTCACTCGGCGGCGAGGCTGCGGTGGGGGAGGCTTCAATCACCTCGGAATCGTTTGACTGAAGGGGGGAGCAGAGTTGGATGGTTAGCATCTCAGTATATTTCGGTTCTTTAACCTCTTACCCGATCTGCTCTGGCCGGACTCGCGGCCACTTCATCTTCTGACGACGACGAGGATGATTCGTCGTCGCTGGGTGGCTTCTTCTCCGGCGTCTTGGATGCTCTGGCTATTGCTTGCTCGAGACGTTGCTTTATCTGCGGCCGGCGTAGATTCCTCTTTGATGTCTCGGCCGCCTCGGTTGCTGCAGCTTCTTCAGGTTCCTGTTCTGGTTCTGGTTGGGGTTCGGGTTCGGGATGGGCTTCGGGTTCGTCTTCCGATTCCAACCCAAGCAAGCTGTCCGCCTCCGAACGGCTAATGGCCAGGGAGCGCCGCAGATTACGAATTCCGACAATGTTGGCTTCGCCAAAAGTAGTTATAATTGGTTCAGGAGCTGGCGCTGCTGCTTCTGGAGGAGGTGCTGTTGTCTCGCTTTGTGACGTGTCCGTAACAGCTGTCATAGATGGCTCTGTGGCGGACTCTTCGGTATTGGGTGCTGCAGTTGTCTGTTCGGGCACTGCAGTTACCGACGTCACTGGGGCTGTTTCGCACTCCTCGTCGCTGTCACCATCCTCCGGATTGCGGCGGGGCGGCGGATCGAAGCTGCCATTGACCATTAGCTTAAAGTTTTCAATATTCTTGGTCGTGCGCGGATCCAGGTCGCTCTGGGAAGTAAATGAAATGGGGAAATAAGCACGAGGATACTTAGGCTAATCAATTAAAAGGACTCACAGCTATCAGCTTGTCCGCCAGCTCAAGCATTTCAGCCTTAATCGCCGGCCCGTTGAATACGTTCACTGTTAAGGAGGTCAGCTCCTTGGCCAGGAGGCGGCACATGTCCTTGCGCTCCGTGAAGTAGTTCTGTATGTACTGGAGAAAGCTCAGCGCGATCTTGTTGTGGATATTCGTCTGCGGAGAGGTGCCCTCCTGCATCGTCATTTCGATAAAGAACTTGGTCAGGTGGTCGGGCTGAACCGTGCAGAGCGGAGAGTCAAAGTTGCAGTTCATGATGGTCCACACGCAGGGCAGGAGACACGGCTGCAGCAGGGCCTGCTTCTTGTGGTGCAGCAGCTGCTCGAAGAACATGCCCAGCACTTGGCTGACGATGGCCTCGGTGTTCGGGTTGAAGTACCGCTTCAGCAGCGTTTCCATGACGTCCGAGCGATCGTCCACGTGTCCGCGGAGCACCAGGCGGCACAGCCCACGCACTATGGCCAGGCGGACGCCCTTGCTTTGCACTCGATCCACAAAGTGACCCAACACCATCAGGATGTCCGAGTTTTGGTCACTGTTCTGCGACTGGGTGCCGTCGTCGTCACAGTCATAGAGGTCCTGCATCGTGTACAGCTGGCGCCGTTTGCTCTTGTTGAGCTGGCCTCCGCCGCCGCCGACGCCTGTTTGGTTCAGCTCGTTGAAGTAGTCCAGGCCGTAGTGGTCCAGCAGCTCCATCAGGCAGCTGGCCGCCGTCTCGCACAGCCGCGGAATGTTATTGTTGCAGACCTGCTCCACCACCACCTCGAACATCTCCTTGCAGTACGTCTCGTAGAACAGGCAGTAGGTGGTGCCGCACTTGATGGCCCACTCGAAGATGTCCACCTCGGTGGAGGCCAGGTGGCGGCAGATGAAGTCCTTGTACAGCTGGCAGATGGCCGGCGTCAGCTTGTGCACGACCGGCGAGGCCACCATGTAGAACGAGGTGTAGAGAGCCTTCAGTATGCGCTCCTGCTTGGAGAGCTTGGGTCGGGCGGGCATCTCCAGCACTCCGCTCCGCTCGAGCAGCGGCCGTATCAGCTCCGTGTACTCAGCGGTGACGGCGGTCTTCTCCTCAGTCACCGCCTGCGCGCGTATGTACTCCTTCTGGCGCACAAAGTTGTCCTCCTGCTCTTCCAGCTCCAAGATCTTGACCTTCAGCGCCGAGATCTTCATCTTCAGCGGCGTGTCCAAGTCGTCCAGCAACTTATTGATGAGGCTGCGGTCGTGAATCAACTCGTTCTGCTTGGTGTTCAGCTCGCACAGCTCGTAGATGATGTCGATGAAGTACTGCATGCGGTCGTTCAGGTCGGTGATCAGCTGCTCCGTGCACCGCACCAGCACGCACACAATCTTGTGGTCCAGCAGGCAGTCCTTGAGCAGGCCGGTGATCAGCACTCGCAGATTGGTGCGCCCTATCTCGTCGCCCAGGTCGTACGACTGCAGCATCTCCACCAGCGAGAGCAGCATGTTCTGGAACTCGATCTGGGCGAACTTGTCCATGTCGGGCTTCTGGAACAGGCAGAATCTGCGGGTGCGGGGAAGGGAACTCGTTTAATGTGTAACTTCAGAGGATGGGGTTTGCCCCGACTTACTTCTCCACATAGCTGCAGAAGACACTTAGTTCGGGCAACACCGGGTCCGTCTCCTCCGCCCGCGTCTCCAGAAACTCGCTGAGGCACTGCCAGTAGAGCAGCAGCTCCACGGTCAGCAGCTCCTGCGGTATACAGCGGTGCAGCTCGCAGTCGTCGCTCAGGGGCAGCTGCTCGGTCAGCTGATCGACGTCCGTCTTCTCGAAGATCACCCGCAGCATTTGCTTGGCAACGCGCCGGAAGCGCAGCAGCTCCTCCTCGTTGGAGTCCAGCTTGAGGGCGGCCGTGAGGGAGATGTAGTTCTGCTGGTACGACTCGATCCAGGCCTTCAGCATGTAGTTGATCACGGTCTTGCGCACGGAGGCCGAGCTGTCGTTGAGTCCCTGCTCCAGCAGAGTGAGGCGCTGGGCCACCTTGTAGGAGCGGACCGGGTAGTTGCACATGTTGACGTACGTGTGGCGGCGCACCTTCTCGTCGACGTCCCACAGGCGCTGCAGGATGTACGGCACGGTGATGTAGTTGCGGCCCATGCACGATATGATGCACTGGCGCACGCTGGGCGACGGATCGGCGGAGAGGTGAAACTGGTAGGCAACCACCACGGGGTCCTGGGGATTGTCGGGCATCTGCAGGCGCTGCATGGCCAGCACGGCCTGCTTGCGCACACTGGGCGCCACATCCTTCACGCGCTCCAGCATCGCCTCCAGGATTTCGTCGCACTGTGTGTCGTCCAGGGCGGCATTGGGGCCCAGCTCCTTGAGGATGAGATTCACGAAGAAGCAGATGCGATACCGGATGTGCGGATTGCTGGAATATGTCTGCGGGACACAGGAATCCAGTTAAAGGGGGTGGGGGAACACAGGTACAGTAGACACTCACCGTGAGTAGCCAGTTGATGGTCGCTGCGAGCACTGGGTGCGTGCGCTCCGTTTCGAAGGTGGTCACCAAGGTGGCGCAAAAGTTGAGGGCCATGGTGGCGTTCTCGTTGCCCTCCTCCGCCTCCAGGACCGCCTTCAGCACGTCAATGAACGTTGTCTGGAACGCTTGGTGGCCCATCTGCAAGGCAAACGCATTAAATTTAGGTCCTAGTTGCGCCTCTCCCAGGGACGCCGCCACTCACCTTCGTGTACAGTTGCTGCATCTCCTTCACGTAGTTTTTGTGAAGGGACGCCTTCCGCTCGGCGTGCCGCATTATCGTGTACATGGTCTCTGCCACGACTGAGATTCTGGAGGGTTCAGATTGGCTACTGGGTGCGGGCGGCACGCCCTGCTCCTCGTTTTCCTTCTCCCCATCCTGGTTGGCCTGCTTCTTGGTACGTCCGCGCCTCTTGGCGGATGCTGGCGGGGGCTTGGGATTGGCCTTTTCCTTGGCACTTGCCTTCGGCCTGGCCATGTCGTCGTCGTCGGCGTCGTGTTTTAAGCGATCGTGGTATTCGAACTGTGTGCTTATCCGGAAATTCGACTAATTTCGAATTGCGGAGAGAGTGTGTGAAGCGATGGCGAAACAAACAAGCGTCGCGTTATTGCGCATTCCTCTTTCCACCCCTCTTCGCTTGTTAAATTCAAACTAGCGATGCGACGCGCCTGGCATATTTAGTGCATTCCCAGCGATAATTGTGCTATCGGTGAGATCGATAGCGACTGCTCGGTTTCAAACGTAACGGATCTTTTTGCATATGGAAGTTTTTGTGTTTCGGGGAATATCTTTGTGAATAACAGGTTTATTAATAGTTTGCCTTGACTGATGTTTATATAAAGTATACTTTTTTTTGGCATCCGGCATTTTTTCTAGACTATTCCGGGTATTCAATAGGAATTTCAGGGGTGGTTTTTGAACACAAAGAAAGCGATAGGTTTGGCATTTGGAAAACGGTGAGCTGCAACCCTGGTTTTGGAGGCGGCGTTTTCAGTGTGGCAAAACAACAGCAGCGGAAGAATTATCAATAAATAAAAGGGGAATACTCCGAGATAACTAGTCCTCCAGATCCCAGCTAGAGTTTTCAGTCCCGAGCAGCGCACCAAGGATCAGCAACAGCGGCAGAAGAATGAAAATCACAGTGACCACCAGCGATGACAAGGTCTTCTGCCTGGACGTGGCCCAGGATCTGGAGCTGGAGAACCTCAAGGCGCTGTGTGCCATGGAGATCGGTGCGGAGGTGTCCCAATTGGCGTTGCTCTTCAACGGACGCGAGCTGACCAACAACAAGCACACGCTGCAGCAGTGCGGCGTCGGCGATGGCGACTTCATCATGCTGGAGCGACGCCGGAGCGTCAGTCGGCCAGGCAACACCAATCCAGCAATGGATTTGACTGGCCTGGACTTTAGCAACATCGCCGTGCCGGGCACAAGTGCCGGCGGCAGTCAGGCGACGAGGAGGAGCGCCCAGCAGGGAATGCAGCAGCAGCAGCAGTTCAGCAATCCCACCGACATCCCATTGACCGACGAGTTCAATGTCAACTTCGACGACGATCCGGCGGCGGTGCGACAGATGTTCCTGTCCCGACCCGAGACGCTGTCGCTGCTGCGGCAGTATAATCCGCGTTTGGCGGAGGCCATCGACTCGGGCGATCAGGAAACCTTTGCTCGCCTGCTCCGTGAGCATATTTCGGAGCGGAAGCGGCGCAATGAGCAGCGGCTGCGCATGCTGAATGCCGATCCCTTTGACGAGGAGGCCCAGCGTCTGATTGCCGAGGAGATCAATCAGAAGAACATTCAGGACAACATGGCGGCGGCCATTGAATACAACCCTGAGATATTTGGCACGGTCACCATGCTGTACATCAACTGCAAGGTGAATGGCATACCGGTGAAGGCCTTCGTGGACTCGGGCGCCCAGACGACAATCATGAGCAAGGACTGCGCCGAACGCTGCCACGTCAACCGGTTGGTAGACACGCGCTGGAACGGCGTGGCCAAGGGCGTCGGCACGCAGCCCATTCTGGGAAGGATTCACATGGTGCAGCTGCAGATCGAGAACGATCACCTCACGTCCAGCTTCACGGTGTTGGGGCAACAGCCCATGGACATGCTGCTGGGTCTGGACATGCTGAAGAGACATCAGTGCGTCATCGACTTGCAGCGCAATCTGCTGATTATCGGCACCACCGGAACGACAACGCCGTTCCTGCCGGAAAGCGAGCTGCCGGCGGATGCCCGGCTCACGGGCAACTCTGAGGAATCACTGGAGCAGCAGGCCATTGCCGATGCCATCGAGCAGAGTAAGCGAGAGGGCGGTGGTGGCAGCAGTGCGGGCGGCAGCGGTCCCAACACCATCCAGCCCCAGGACAAATTCACTGAGCAGGACGTCACCGATCTCATGGCCCTCGGCTATCCGCGCAGCGATGTGCTCGCCGTGCTGCGCATGTGCGGCGGCAATAAGCAGGCGGCCAGCTCCTTGCTGCTTAGCCGGAATGCAGCAGCCACGGGCGACGGTCTCAGCTGAACGCGACTCGAACTTCATCCTCATCCTTAGCCCCCATCTCCACCTCAAGAAGTCCCACTCTCCACAATCAGAAACTAGATTGCAATGGTATGAAACGAAATACTCTGAGCAATACCAAAAAATGAAGTAATAAACAACAAAACAGTGGAAGAAGAAAACAAATGGAACGCACACAACAAAGAGAACAACAAACAAGCTATAAAAAAGGAAACAATAACAAAAGAGCTTTCTTATTTTGTGAAATTTTTGTAAACTATTCTAACAAATGTTCAAAACTAGAAAGAAAACAGAAAATAAAATGTGATGAAAAAGCGAAGAAAAAGTGATGAAAAAATGATGAAAAAATGATAAAAAA
>JAEIIH010004473.1:0-13504 GCA_018904745.1 Drosophila orosa
ACTGCAAGGGTATACAAACTTCGGTGTTCCGAAGTTAGCTTCCTTTCTTGTTTTAATTTAATATAATTTTTTTTAATCCGTACGAATGTCGCGTGCGATTTAATAAATTACACATATTAAAAAAAAGCTTTCGAAAAACATAGATTAGGCTGTATTTTGGGTTTAAATGCTTACATTAAATTTTAAGTACAACTCAAATTTCAACGACACATTTTGGGAATCCAAAGAATACTTCTAAAATCATTTGCTAATAATTGCTTGAACTTTTAAACAATTTAAATATCTGTGGAAATTACTCTCTCAGTTAATCAGATAACATTGTGGTTAGTCACAAGTCTTGTTTTTTAATCGGTTTCCTAAGAATGGTTACGCCTTATTGATATTTATCTTTGAGTAGTCTCCTTTTCCAGTGGCGTAATTTTAATTGACAAAGCGCACACGGAAGACGAAGACAATCGTATTTATGACCCACATCAACAATGTGTTGATAAGGAAGCAACCGAAATTGCTAGGAAATTTGATTGCAATAATCCAAAGAGGTGTCTCAGCGTCGATAAAGATTCTGAACGATAAGGTTTTGCTTAATGCGAGTGATTCCTACTTATCTAGCGGGTATATAAAAGCGGGGCCAATTTCTGTGGATATTCAGAAAGCACAACGGCTTCTTAAAGAGTTGACTTGTTAATTAGTAGACACTAAACTTTTATTAACTTCTTAAGATTCCTTCAACTTCCTATTGAGTTATTCACGATGAACGTATCCTTTATACTTGCCGTTGTGGCACTGCTTGCTGCCAGTAATGCGGTATCCTCAGACCAAGTCCTGGATCAGGAATGGCGAGACTTCACCCAGTTGCATCGCAGGACCTACCAGAATGCAGCCGAGGAGCGTTTCCGCCTCAAGGTGTTCAGCGAGAACAGGCAGTCGATCCTCGATCACAACCAGCAATTCGCTGCCGGCAAAGTGAGCTTCAAGCTGGCGCTTAACGAGTACGCCGACCTGACGAGCGAGGAGTTCAACGAGCTGATGAATGGTTTTAACTACACGCTGCACAAGGAGAGCCAGTAAGTGAACTCAAGAGATTTAAATTATTTATTCAGTATATACAGTCACTTAATTGTATACAATTCTTTTAGAGTTGCCGAGGAGAGTTGGGATGATGTGACCTTCTTCTCTCCGGAGTCCGTCACCCGGCCCAGCTCTGTGGACTGGCGCTCCAAGGGCGCCGTTACGCCCGTGAAGAATCAGAAGCAATGTGGCAGCTGCTGGGCCTTCGCCAGCACGGGAACCCTGGAGGGTCTGCAGTTCCGCAAGACCGGGAAGCTGGTCGCCCTGTCAGAGCAGAACCTGGTGGACTGCTCCACCAAATGGGGCAACCATGGCTGCCAAGGCGGCTTTATGACCAATGCCTTCAACTACATCCGGGACAATGGCGGCATCGACACGGAGGCGATGTATCCTTACAAGGGCATCAATGACAAGTGCAAGTACAACAAGGCGGCGATTGGTGCCACTGTCACGGGATTCAGGATTCTGCCCAAGGGCGATGAGAACCAGCTGGCCGATGCAGTGGCCAATCTCGGACCCGTTTCGGTGGCCATTGACGCCTCCCCGAGGTCCTTCCAGTTCTACTCCAAGGGAGTGTACAACGAGCCCGCTTGCAATTCGGTCAAACTGAATCACGGCGTCACGGTTGTGGGCTACGGATCGGAGTCCGGCAAGGACTACTGGCTGGTGAAGAACTCCTGGGGCACCAGCTGGGGCGACAAGGGATACATCAAGATGCTGAGGAACGGAAATAACCAGTGCGGCATCTCCACTATTCCTGTGTACCCAACGCTTTAGTATGGAATTCACTTCTAGAAGTTCCTTTTAAAACTACAACTTTAAGAAATATTTAAACTGGAAGTTTGTAATGTAATTTATACTCAATATTTTAAATAAAAATATTTCCTACCTTAATCTATTCATATTTTATGGAATTTAAGTGGTTATTTGTTTGGAAATGTTGTAAAAATTAAAGCAAATATGGCAAATGAATTAAGTGTACTTCGGCTCCTAATGAAAGCCCTGCCAAATCTGAGCGAACATGACAAAAATGTTAAAGACTTGGTGGCCTCTTACTTCGAAAAGGTTAAATATGTATGCCATGTACACAAACTCGTAATGTTGTTTCGTGGCCGGAGAAAAAAAAGAACAAAAAAGGAACCATAACAATGGCAGCTTCGCGAACAACATAGAGCCCGTCTTGTTGGCCCGAAAAACCAAATCACAAATATTGTTTGACCCTCATTATGTTTGAAATTTGCTTTTCCAGGCCCAGCCAGCGAACACGAGCACATTAAAGTTAGGATGAACCAGGGAAGCTGTGGAATTTTAAACACCGAAGGGGTACATATGCTTACTATAAGATTTACCTAGTATTTAATTTTTTACTTAAAAACAAATACATTTGAAAGGCTGCTACCTATTTTTAAAAAGTATTTACTTTTAAGAATATGATAATACATATAAAAATATAGGGATAATGATTCATCCTAATATTTTATACTCTAGGAAATACTTTCCTCAATTGTTTGACTCCTTTATTAAGAAGTCTTATTTTTTACCAAAGCCCAAATATTTATTTCCAATGCAAAAACATTTGTGTTACGCCAACTTAAGCTTCAAGCTTCCTAAACATTAAAAAAGGAACCTATTTGCAAGTGGTCCTTTGACCCAGTGTAGAGTATCCTTTTCTGGCATCCAGTCAAAGGGGGAACCTACTAAATGCCGCAGAAGAGGGTCGAACAAGAGGCAGGACAGAAAACAAGGGCGGCCTGTAACTAAGTAAGATGTGCACAAAGTTAGTTTTGCCATCCTTGTTCGCTTTTTCCTTTACTTTCGGCTCCTTGCCCCACTCCCAGCCCGCTCGTAAACTCATTTGCCTGGCACGCTGACAAGTCCTGGGCCCAGAAAGCAGTAGAGCCAGAACAAAAAAAAAAACAACTTCAACAGCAGTGGCAATAGCTTCGCCGGCGGCAAGTTTACAGAAAATACAGCAAAGTAAACATCTTCGGCCCGTGGGCAGCACAGGCCTCACGAAATGAGGAGCCCGCCCCCAAAGAAAATACGAAATAATACAATTTAATATAAACGCCTTGTTTGGGGCTGGAGAGGCGGGTGTCTCATTGAATTTCCCATGGAATGAAATGGCCGCCGACGGAGCGCCGTCTGTTGTTGTATCGCATTGACACGCGGCGAGGATAATACGCCCGAGCGTATGCAATGAAAAATTCAACTTTTGCATAATCTGGAAAAACTTGCGCACGCACGAAGGTAAACAAATTTGCACCGCCATCCTCCCCCCTTGTGACTCACAGCACAAGGTAAATGAAAATGTACTAAAACTGAGGGACGACGCTTAGAAAATTATGCAAAAATAAACAGGCGAAAACAAAGTGAATGGAAAGCGCAAATGCATTGAGCGAAAAGTGATCGATAAATAGTATCAATAAAAGTCACAAAATAAGATACGTTTCCAAAATATTAAACTAAACTTTTGTATAATATTGCTTTTCAGAATTAATTGTCAGTGTCCTTTCTTAATCGACAAAAACGGACAGAAAGACTTTATAGAGAGCTTCTTATAAGAGCTGGAAAAAACATCGTTGCTTATCAATTTAATATCGTTTTTTGATTATGTAAACATCGCCAAAATAACTAATACAGAAATAAACATAAGCTACCCAAAGTAATGTTAATTTTTTCTCTCTGTTCCCAAACAAAGTAAAAAGTGCGATAAAAACAAATGCGTCTTCTGCTCGGGCATCATCTTTCTCCTCTCCTCCTCGCCAAGGTGATTATCCATAATCCCGCCCCGAAAAAAGCGTCCGTGTGGCTGGCTGGATTGAATGACTAAAGACAAAGTTTTTCCCCTGCCCAGAAGATAAATGCGGGCTCAGTCTCGGCTCCCTGTTCATGCCTGCCCTGCAGCAGTGTCCTCAAAGCCGCCGGCCCACAGGCGGGCCACCCACTCTTCCACCTGACAGGTATTATACCTGTCTAGTATGAGATTCAAGCGTTAATATTTTTAGCTGCGCTGGAATTTGTAGTCTGGCAGCGATAAAGCATCTTTTCGGTGACAATGAATCGGGGATAAAGCATTTTACGTGCCACTGGCTGGCAAATAAAGTGCTCCTCTCCCTACCTATCGCAGGGTGTGTGTGTGTGTGTTGTGGTGTGGCCTGTGGGGTTGTTTTTTCAGCCACGTCGCTGATTTCGCATAAATTATGCAAGTACATTTCGACCGAGAGTGAAACATGCAGGCGACCAAATCTGCGAAGCGGCCAAAACACCAGGACCAAGAGCAGTACGAGGAGCAGACCCCAAAAATTCCCGGCAAACAAATTACAAATGTGCTTTTTATGCAGTGAAAACAAGACATTTGGTGCGTGGCACGGAAGGTTCTAAATTTAGATACTCATTTTTAGGGACCAAACTCAATGCACACGGAAACAAATTTAATTATTTTTACTGGGAAATCCTTTGTGTTTAATATACGTATAGCTAATTGATAGTGGAGGAAATTGCTTCAGAATTTAATATTTTGTAATGTTAATTTGATGGAAGTCCTTTTCTTACTTTACTGTCACTTTAATTTATCTTTCTCTAACGATTTTAATTGACACTTCTCTAGTTTCCAATTCATAAAGCATATTTTCCCTTGCAGCTTCCTTTACGAATCGAATTTCTGTTGAAAATTCGCTCGAAGAGATTCCTGTGAATTATTTTTCCGTGTGCCCAAAAGGCAATCGAGAAAAGGGACCGCAGAAGCCACACGAAAGGCATTTACATTCGGAGTCGAACGAAATTAGTTTCTGTTAGCCAAGCGGAGTGTGTATTAATGAATTTCCATTCCACCTTTGGGCAAAATCCCCCCCACAACATTGGGTTCGCATTTCGAAGCGAACGAAAACGATTTCGAGGTGCATTTGACTGGAAGACCGCAAACCCAATTTCTCATATTCCGCAGAAACATTTGCCAAACCAAAAACGGCATTCTTTCCTCCCAGCGATTCATCCCACTACCAAGTGGGGTGCTCCTGACGAGGCCAACAACAGGTTGCAGGTTGCGGGCATTGGCCAACTGGCCATTGGCCCTGACACATTTTCGCTGGCATTTCCACCGACATTGTCTTTGGCTAGGAAAGTGCTCCCCTGCCTGTGGAATAACATAAAAACCACCGCTTTGATGGCAACCTGCAAGGCAACCGTAACTTCGCCAGCCATAAACATGTTATTTTATAGAGATGAAGCCGATTTTGTTCCCCCCTTTTAGCAACATTTCTGGCTTTAATTGGTTTTTCGGTTTTATATTTGCAGAGATCACAATGTTGTTACCGTCGAAGTTAACTACAAAGTTTAATACAAAGTTTAATACAAATTAAATGTACACTTTGCTACAACTCAAAGTGACTTTTCCCCTAGGCCATATCGGTTTCATTATCATTGGCTAATTTCGGTAATATATACATGGCAAACATCTACCTTTTGTGTAAAGCTAATCCAGTAATTTGTAAGCAAAGCCCCGAGTATGTGAATGTCCCAATAAATGTGTTAGTGCTGGGTCAGCCGGAGCTGTCATTCAAACGATTATCCGATTCTAATAAGCAACAGGACCAAGGAACGAGGAACGAGGATCCAGGACCCACCGTAACAATGCTCGTCGCAGTGAATCGACTCCTGTCTCTTTACACCTGCCATTGTGTGCTAATTTGCAACGGTTATGTTATTCCGTGCGCCGTTTTGTATGTATTTGTGTCCCCGTTCGGGACTATCGGAGGATAGGTATGTTAGGTCGCCGGAAACCTATTCACATCCTGCCAGTATCTGGATTGGTCCTGGCATGTAGTTATGCAAATTACACGCCCACACACATGACTGCACGTACAATATATGTATGTATACAATATATGGGCGGGGGAATCGGGATCTGAATCCAAAGCAAACGATTTGAATGGTTTTAATAACTTTACACACTCACGCACACACCTGCCTGCCATCCGTCGCCAACAAAAGCAACAACGAGTTCGGATAACAATGGCCTTTAGTAATGCGTCCTGAATGATGCGTGTGTTTGTAGGCCTCGTGCATGCCTCAAATACCAACGCAGCCGAAAATGAAAATGAAATCCTCCAGCTCTTCGCTGAAGCAGCTTCCGGCAAACACACACACACCTGGACTGGCCAAATTAATGCTAACGAGGATTAGACAAAGTTAAATACGAATTCGTTCCCGAGCTTCCTGAATTGGGCAGCCCCAACATCCGGTCCCATTTTCACACACACAGAACAAAATCGATTTGGAGTGGATAATATATACAATAGTAGAAAGTAGATTTGTAGTATGGATTTTGGGGAGTTTATGATGCTTAAACATAAGCCAGAATTATACTACAAGGCTGGAAACAGGGTACAAATTTAAAGCAAATCCCAAGAACTATTTAACTTAAGAATGGTGAACATATATGTACAATAGGTTTAATTTGAAAAGTAAAAGAGCCAGGACAGTTTAGTTCTTCAAATGTTTTTAAATAATATCTCAAAGATAATAAACTAATCCAGATTGCACTTAAATTTGGTATTTCTGTATTACCACTTTAACAAATATTTAACATTTTTTTAATTACTAGCAACTTTTTCCAGTGCCTTTAAGTTTGCAGTTCAAAGCTAGGATGTATTTCCGTCAGGTGTTTCACGTAAATACCAACATTCACTGTATTAAGCGACGTGAGAATTCGTTAGACTCACGTTTATTCCACTCGAAATTAATCTGCGCTAAAATAATAAAAACAAGAACTTTTTTAAATAAAGTCAAAGTCAAAAGATAATTAATTCCCGCTTTATCCCCATTCTTTGGGGGGCGTCAGGAATGCTGACGCTTTGTTGCCAAGTTATTAAGAAGCGCCCTCAGTCCTCAGCCCTTGGCCCCGAAAGTTCAGCATAGTTGTCGCTCAGAATGGCATTCACGCAGGCTCCTCCTTTCTATTGGAATAATGCTCATAATTAAAGCAGGCTCTCTCCTGCCCCATGCTGCCTGCCACCTGCTCCCACCTGGCACGCAGGTCGAGTCAAAAGCAATTACAAAAGCTGCCCGAAAATTGCGAACGAGACAGAGAGTGATAGCGAGCGATGGATGGGTGAATGTGGAAGCGGGAATCGTACGAGCGGTCGAATCTCGTATGCAAAACACGTATACGACATGTGGGCCATGATTCAGGCAATTACAAAAGCTTTTTGTGTGGTTCAGAAGGGTTGGTGTACTGGGGATATATGGGTGGCAGGAAGGCTGCATCTGGCGGCAGGCAACGGGCAACTGGAAACTGGCAGCTGGCTCCTGGTGTTGTACAAACGAAAACATGAAGACCGCCCCGGAGATTTGCAGTCTTTGTTGCAGTGAGAAAAATAAAAGGAAATAATCAAAAAAATCTTTTACTCTCATTGTTCATTTGTATCGAATGCCATAGTTGAGTGCAGAGTTTGTGGTGGGAAC
Source organism: Drosophila orosa (assembly GCA_018904745.1). Lineage (NCBI taxonomy): Eukaryota > Metazoa > Arthropoda > Insecta > Diptera > Drosophilidae > Drosophila > Drosophila orosa. The sequence goes on from JAEIIH010004473.1 coordinate 7,534, forward strand.
TTTGGCAGCGTTCTAATCATGGCTAATAGCGCTGGCAGATCCGGCTCAAAGGACCAACATGATTTTGTCAGGACCTCATTAAGTACTCTTCAATTTCTCACATTAAAGAACTCAAGGTGGTGTAGGGTTGGAGCTGGACTGTCCTCTTCAGGGTTTATTTTTCGATTTAAAAAAACTTTTAAAATATGGCGACTTTGTGATCCGGTTATTGGTTATAAGTACACATAGTAGTATCTTTACCATAAAAGTCCTTTGCTATTTTCCTTTCGCTACCACATAGAGTTTTCTTCAATATTTATTCCCAAATAACGATCCATAATTGGTAATATTTTATCCCAGTGTGCTGCAATCCCAATGCAGTCTTCGTTATGCATGGCATGGCTTGGCTTGGCTCTCTTTGATTTATGCCGGGTAAAGCGGGTCACACTCCCACTTGGCCAAACATTGTAAACACACGAATCAAACCGTAAATGAAGCTGGCAGGCTAAATTTTGTGGTCGTGCTGTGGCGGCAAATGAAAGTTAATTGGTTTAAGGAGATTGCCTGGCGTGGCGCCGAGGATTCGAGGTGGCGAAAAGGCAGGCTGCCGGCTGGTGGCCGGAATCCTTGGCGGCAATCCTCGCGGTGGCGAGCAGGCAGGCGGCAGGCGGCAGACGGCAGGCAAAGTGCCAGGCGAAGCGCAATGAGGCGAATGCGTGAAAACGGCGTGAAAGCAGGGAGCTTAGGAGCTGCCGGCGGCCTGTAATCAGTCCCGGACATGGCTGGAGTCATATGGCTGAATGAATTCATTTGCAAGTCAGCCCAGCCCCCAATTCCCTTTCCATTTCTATTCCCCTTCTCCGCCTCGGGGCAATAATTCGCCTGTTGTTGTCCCTAATTGGAAAAGTTTGTCGAGCACTTAGTGTCAACGAATTTATTGTCTATAATTGCTACTTTTGCGCTCTTTGCCTGAAATGAGTGTGTGCCTGCTTTTTTCATTTTTTTTTTTTTTTTTTTTTCGGCTCTTTAAGTCGCCGGGTAATGAATAAAGAACGACAGCCCTGAAATCCGACACATCCTCGGCTGTCGCTGCTCCATTATTTAAAGCTAATTACACTTGCAACATGCTCCGGTCCAGAAAGATTACACTTTTAACACATTTTACCAATTAATTAGTCAGCGTTAACAACGCAGCCAGCTGGCTTGCAGTGGGGAAGGATACAGGAAATATGCAGGATATTATATTGTGTTTATATATGCTGCTGAAAAACTTGGCTTTAAATAATTGCAACTTGAACTACATAACAAAATAAGTCAATTAAATAAACAGATACATTCCTTCAGCTTATCCTTTAATTCACAAGTGCAATAAGCCAAAAGCTGGCTTAGAATATTTACTTTCAAAGTCTTAACATTTAAGCTCCTTGCAGGTATTGCAGGCAGGCACTGTGTGTTTGTGCGAAGGTCCTTCCCCTTGGGCTCCGCCCGATATTGATTAAATGAAAGCGCAGTGACATGTTAACGGCCATGAGAAACTCGGCACTCGAACTTGCCGCGCTGCTGGGAATCTGCATTTACAGATCAAGTTTGCTCCGTTCATACATATCCAATTATGCAAATGCAAATGTTGCTGCTGTCAGCAGGCGGCATTCGAATTGCGAGCACTTAATCAACATGCATCGAATCCTGGCCCAGGCCCTGGCAGCCTGGCAGCCTGGCGCAGGATGCGCTCGCAGTGACCTGGCCCCGGCACAATGCCCAGAAGTTTGTGCAGCCGTTTATCAGGAGCCAGCCAGGCATCAGGCTTTCGGGCCTCCAGGCTGTTAGGCCTTCGGGTGGAAAGACAGCCGGACAGTTGAGCAGGATAATCGCCTTTCATTGTCCTGGCTCTCACACACAGGCACACACAAGTGCACTCGCCCTCAAGGGCAGAGTACGTTAGTTGGGTTAGTTTTTCAAAACAGATTTGTGCTTATTGTTCGGCGATTAGTTAGCTCTGAGAGCAGCTCTCCCCCATTATGCATTATGGAAGCAAGTGTCCGACTTCACATCGAATTGCCAACGAATGCCGGGCACACGGACAAGGATACCGAGACGGAGCCCGGAGCACGGAGCACGGCCATCAACGCTTCATGTCCGGCCATTGAGTGGCGACATGAATTCCCCATGAGAACCTGTCCTTTGTCCAGCTCAACTCAAGAGCAGAATCATGTCGAGGGCAAGTGGGTCCCACTCCACTGTGGCCAGAGATGATGAGTACAGGGACAGGTGTACCTAGGCACAGGGTTGGGTACTCTTTTTAAAGAAGTTTTTGGCATATTATTTGCTAGGGATAATAAAACATGCAGTTGCATGCTAATTATACAGTTTACATACTTTGATTTACAATAATACTTACTTCTTGATATGGAGATTTATAAATATTAACAAAGACATATATTGTTCTTAATAATCTATTACATTTTAGATTGATAGTTACATTCAGCCATTTAATTTCAAAGTCATTTGATACAGAAGTACCATACATTTCCTACCATTTAATTGTTGTATATTGTTCCAAGATAGGTACAATACATCTACAAGTACCTTGCCCATCACTGGACTCCCGAGATGGATTGCCCTGATTGGAAAGCAATGCCCCAATGTCATAATTACATATCGAACTTCCAAATCGTTAACGCTGCTGATTGGCCTTGTTAGCCGGAAACCAAAGCTTAAGGGGAGTGCGGGACCGAATCGAGATTTGCACACAATAAATGTGTATTCCAATTAGTTTAATTATTCTGATTCCAGGGTTCAATGGCGACTACTGGCTGATTCCTTGGCAATATTATTATCGGCACAATTGTGGGACCTGGACCTTGGCTTAGCAGCAAGAAGAAGTTAATTTCATTGTTAAACAAACCGCAACCGCAGAGCAAACAATGGAGCGGAGCCCGGCCAACAAACAGATGGCCAAGCGACGTTTCAACTTTAAACGAACCGGAAATGGGCGAAGGTCCTGACGGTCCTGGCGGCGAGCCACCGAAAAAGGCATCATTAATCATGAGTAGCTACAGTTGGCCCGACGGTTTACTTTTCCTCACCGGCACGCGCTTAGGTTGCCTTTTTCCTTTTGCGGCATTAAATTTTAATCCCAAAGACACACACACACAGAGAGAGACCGGGAAGGGAAAAAAGAAAAGCCCCGACCTTTTTCCCACACAGTTAATGGCATTTGGAAATTTCGTTCTGCCAGAAAAAAAAAATTAAAAGAGCACGATGAAACGTGGCCCAAATCCAGTTTCACGAACTGCGGCGAAACTTTTGTCGCGCAGTGTTGCACTTTAATCGGAACTGAGTGCCTCCCTGCGGCTGATGGCTCCCGGTTTTGGGTTACGAGTTCCGGGTTCCAGTCCCTCTCCCGATCGACAATGGCCTCCGGCCGTAAGTGCAGAGTGAAGTGTCACATCGCGTTTGCGGAAAGCTGAACGAGTCCATATATCCGGATGCATCAAGTGGAAAAAAGCTAAATATTTTGATGCAAAATCCAAAATAAAAACAAACTTTGTTTTCCCTTGTGGAAAATGCTCTATTCTCTCACACAATGTCGCGCTTATTAAAACTGTCAGCACTTTTACAAAAAGTTTTAAATAAAATTGAATGGATTATAGGTTGCTGCGGTATGTGAACAATATATATATTCTGCATCAAGCTAGTATCTTAATAATAATATATATATTCTGAATCAAGCTATTATCTTGGAACCTATAATATATATATTTATATATAAAGCTATAAAGCTGATCTAAAATATATGTACTTGGATGCTTCAGAAATCGTTAAGAATTTTAAAGCCATGAAAAGGTTTTTAAAAGTAGGTAATGCAATATATTTATATTGTACTATAGTAGTAGTAGTATTACTAAGTTAAATGTTATTACCTTTTAGTCTTAAAGTGTTATTAGTTAGTTATGACACATAGTCCCTATTTTCAAGTGAAATATGTCAACCTAACTATCCTGTAAATATGAGTTATTATTCCCCAGACTACAGATACCTCTTCCCATAAAAAGAGCAGACAAAATTAACTATCCTGTCGTGCACCTGGGCAATTTTAAAACCACCATAAGTTAGAGCAAATCCATGGCATACTTTATGGCTGTGCGGCGTCGACTTATTTCTGTTTAAGTGGCCAAAGTCGGCGTCAGAGTGGGCGCCAGAGTCAAGAGTTTTGCCGCAACAAGCCAAAGAAGCTTTAACAACTATAAAGGCGATCACTTACGGCTTGTAATCAATAACGGGAACAGCCAAACGTCCAAACACCAACTGCAACAACGACAAGAACAACGAGAGCAAACCAAAAACAAACAAAGCAAACAACAACAACACCGACAAGCCAAACAACAAACAACCAAGAACAACAAGCAGGAGGGAGAGCAAGGAGGAGCGGCTCAAAGAAAACTTTCTGGCTTGAATTTCACAAAACCCAGTTCGCAGTCCATGAGAGTCCGTGTCCGTGTCTGTGTCCGTGGAGTCCATGAGTTTGCGAGTCCAAGTTCAGGTTACTGGCTGCCGGCTACTGGTTACTGGTTACTGGTTGCTCCATCTCCGCTGCCGGCTTTTGGCCATAAAAAAGTTTTGCCATTTCGACCAGCTGCACATAACTGTCGCTGTCTCCGCCACCTCGCCCCGGCTTGGATATCCTATTATTGTTTGCTGTTCGGCTCCTGATTCATAGTCCTCGGCTGCTGTCTAATGAAACTCATGTTTTTATTACGCCCGGTATTGATTGATTGCTCCAATTCACTGGCGAAAGACATGAACTGGTCCGCGTAGGGGATCTACTGAAATGTCTCAATTATATATAATAATACACATTTTCGCAATAAAAAATTTACTTGTCCGAATGCTTTTCAATGTTTTAACATTACAAAAATAAAAAACTTTCTTAAACTTCAAAAAAATTCGGTTCCATCCTATTGACTGGGCTTACTTTTGCTGGCGTTCAGCGAGCAGTCCCTTGACCAGACCCACGAGCATGTCCAGACCCTCCTGGTTGGTCTTCTGGTAGTAAGACAGAGCCTGCAGGCGCTTCAACCACTCCTTCAGTTTTGGGAACTGCTCCGCCTCGATGGGAGCAAAGGCCTCCGCCGTGGACACCGTGGCAATGCAACAGAGATCCGCAATGGTCAGCTTTTCGCCGATAAGATAGGGTCCACTGGCCAGGCAACTCTCCAGGCCGTCGTAGGCCTTCTGGAGGTAGGATACCCGATCCTCGGGAACCTCACCAACGCCAAAGTAGATCACGGGCTCCACAATGAACCGGATACGCGGGAACAGGTGACCACAATCGTAGTACAAACGGGCGTCCACCAGGCGCCGCTGAACCGGATCCTTGGGATACAGAGAGTCATCGCCCTCGGGTCCGTACTTATCAGCCAGGTACCTGCAGATGATGTGCGAATCGCTGACAATGGTGCCATTATCGTCCAGCACCGGGATCGTGTGCTGAGGGTTCAGCTTGAGGAACTCCGACGACTTGTGCTCGCCGGCTTTCACGTTGACAAGGCTGAAGGGAGAGATAAGGATGAAAGGTTACAAGGGTTTTTGGAGCGGAATATATAAGTGGAAATGTGGTTTTCTATATCTACTAATTCCTTCTGTGGAGGGTAAACATTTAAAATTAAAAGCGTTATCAAACTGCTTGAAGTCCTATCATATCTTGAAGAGCCATATGGTACAAGGGTATTATAGCTTAGTAAAATCGGATAATAATCATGAAAGATAGTAGACAATTAAGTTTCTTAAACTTTCGCAACATGTATATTTGTGTTGGCGACAGCAATATGTGTTGCAGAACATGTTCCTAGGAATATTGGTTTATATTGGTCAAAAGATTATTCTGCCTTCCGATTGGTTTAATTTAACTCTTTCATAAATGTGAGCATACGGGCATTTCCAAAATGTCGCACGCGACATTCGTACGCATTTAAAGCAAAAAAAACGTATG
>JAEIIH010004480.1:0-28673 GCA_018904745.1 Drosophila orosa
CCTCTTGATCTCTTTTTCTATCGCTCTTTATTTCTCTATCTATTCCTCCTCTGCTCTTCGCTTCTTCTGAGACTATGAATATAAATACAAAAAAAAGGGGTGAAATGATAAAAATTAAAGAGAACTCATATAGGGCATTCAGTAATTTCTAGGGGCAATAATACCACCAAAATTAATAAAGTGATAAAGTAATATACTAAAATTTATAAAAGAAAATGCATTATTATTCCAAGTGCTATTATCATGCTCCCCACTGTCAGTGTGTGTTACGCATTCAAATGCTGGAATTCAATTCTAAGCCAGGCACTCGAAAGCGAGCAATTGGAATTGGTGCTTCCTGCCAAGGCTCTGGAAAGTAGGCAATGCTAATTGCAAGTCGCGCCATCGACACATGTGTGCGCCGCAGCGTGTGCCTGTGTGCGTTCGCTGTATGCTCAATATCAAATTCATGTAAATTTAATTACGCATGCCTGCGCAATGTTTAGATATGTATTTGTGGGCGGGCGAGTGTTTGCGTTGCCAGTAGCCGATGTTTACGCATATTTGATTTCACCCACAGACACACGGCCCAGTGTTTCGGGCCAGGCTGCGAGCCATGTTCGTACCGCCTAATTAAATTGTGTACTTCCCCCACTGCCAACTGCTTAGCCGATGAAGGATTATGGAAAAGAGCGGGAGACGTGGTCGTGGCCGGAAGTGAAGTTGTAGTAGGATCAAAGTTGTTGTTCATTTCCAACAGGGTTTCGTCATTAACAAACTTTTCAGCCGAACCTATTCAAGCGCACTCTTGGTGCAGGAATTAGCTTCAGCTGGATTATTTATTTTTTATCTAATTCAAAATTAAAATCCATAACAATATTATTTAGATCGACAAGAGCTTTATAATATTGCTATTGATTTAAAAATATATAAATTCTTAGACAAAACAATAGGAGAATGGTTATTTATTTGAAAAATCAAAGCAGTTGATATCAATTAATTATTAATTAATTAATTCAACAATTATCAGACCTTTAAAAAATGTACAACAAATTTGTTGATAGACATCGATGCCATATCGATATTTCCCTATCATTTGCCATCCATAAGCTGAATATTTCTCTAAAAACTAGACCTGAAAGTCTTCTCTTCTCTGGCAAGATCTCCTCTTAGCTCTGCATTAACTTTTAATGCATCGCAAATTGCTAGCAATTAACGGCACACGGCAATTTTTGCTCTTGTATGCATTTTGCATTTTGTTCGGAAATCGTAAAAGCAATTTGCAAAGTTTTCCTTCGCCAGGAAACGGATTTTTCCGAAAAACGAAAGCCAAACGTAAAGTTTATGCAAAGTTTCCGACAAAGTGTTGCCAGCTAAACAAACTGGTGCAGGCGGGGCCAAGCTGAGATCTGCCACGCCCCCTTCTGCCAGTTCTTCAAGTTCTGCAGGACTTTAGTTCGGTTTTCCCTTTTTTTCGGGGCTCTTCTTTTGTTTATTGTCAGCAGCGAAGAAGTTGGGAGTTCACTGCCGCACAAAGTTGGCAACTGGGAAAAAGAAATGGAATTCGGGAATATGGATTCGCTATATATGGCGCTTCAATGCACATACTTATAGGTGTCCGTATGTGTGGGATCACGGGGGAAGCCCCTTTAAAGTGCTGGCATAAATATCAGCAGACATTTTAATTTCACCCCACTACGTCTGCAATCCCCTCATATATTTATTTCGAGTCCTCTGCTTCTGCTCTTCCGAAGCCGCGAAACTTTACGCATAAACAAAAGCCGGCTGACTCGAGTCCTTTGGCCCTTTGGTTCCTCGTTCAGCTCGCCTCTTCAGCTCCTTGGCTTTTCGTTTTAGCTTTTCTGGCGCTGGCAGGCGGCAACCCTTCAGTTGCTTTTAGCTTTAGCTTCAAAATGAAGCGATGAAAGCCAAAACTCGTTATCGTTTAATTCAGGCGAATGGCGAGGAGGAGCTGGATGCCCGGAATCCGGATCCTGGAACCGAATCCCGTCGAGTCCAACTATTGGCAGCTGCCTGGGCATGGCTTTTGCCGTGCACCTTCTCGAATTTCTTTCTTTATAATTCACTTCGATCAAATACGAATCGAAAATATTGAACTTTTGTTATGCAAAAAAAAAAGATTAATTTGTTATTTTAAACTAAGAATTTCCCACAAATAAAAAGACTAAGAATGGATTTTGAAATTTAATTTCTAGTCCGTTTTTATTTATCTAAAACTGTTTAAAGTTGTACCACAAACTAAAATAAATAAAATATCATTTAATTATTCAACACTTACCTCTTTTTTTGCCGAGTGTCGATGATGTTCCTTCTTGTTGTCTTAGTAATGCGACTGACAGCGGCGATGGATGATGGGTTGATGGGATGTGGAACTTGGAACTTGGAATGTGGGGGCGGTGAAACGGATAGCAACTGCTTTTTGACGTCTGACAGGCTGCTCTCCAATCTAGAGTCTGAGACATCATCCCCAATGCTCATCCTCTTCCCTGCACCCATCCTATTCCCATTTGCTGCTAGCCTTTTCTCGTTTTTCGTTTTTCGACTCTCCATGCTCGTTGCGCTTTTGTTGCCAGTTTCAAGCGAATATTTGCATAATGCAGCTTGATTGATGTTTGGTTTGGATCGGGGTAAGGGCCATCTCCGATTGGTAATGAAAAGCGGGCTGAGACTGACGCTGCAGCTGGCCAAGATTGGGGGGTAAACCAAAGCCAGAGCCCGGCCAGATGACGACAATGACAACAATTCGCAAACTTGTAAACACATCACCAGGAGCCTTCATATTTGCTCGGAATACTTGGGAATGCCGAACAAAAACATCGATATCCTCATCCTCATGGCGGATGCCATCGCAAATCCTCATTCTCATCCATATTCTCCATCCTGAATCCTCCATCGACATCAAATGGCAGCCGTAAGTAGCACAAGGCAACACCGCAGCAACATTTGTTGCCTTTGCCGCTACCGCTGCTGCTGCTGCTGCTGCTGTTACTGCTGAGTGCAAATAGTTTTGGGCTCCTTCGTGCCTTCGTCACTTCCTCGCAGGACCTGGTTTATTGTGGATTCCCATCCAGGCAGCCCAACCTGCCGTCCCGCCATGCTGCCTCCCCAACAAGCAGCTGGCATCCAGCCAGAGCAGTCGGAAAATCCAAAGGCAGCAGTTGGTTGCCCCTTTGTTTACCAACATTCGCAAACAACATTTTTCTTTTGTACTCCATTCGCACTTGCTTCCCAAAATAAACCGACCTGAGTTGTGGGAATCCAATAGATTGCATAACAAAAAATAAATTATGGACCGGAAAGGAACACCTTTACACCTTGCAATAAGGGAGACTCCATTCAATTATTAAAAATGGAATATGAAATAATGTTAATGGTATTGGAAAAAGGAGAAAATCAATGTTTTCAAGATGGAAATCTTTCATTTAAATAGAAATTATGTCAAAACAAGTAATATTGAAATAAAGAAAGCATAGTTTTATTATACAAATATATAACAACCTAGTTATTGCAATTTTTTGAATAGCTAATACATTTATTGCTGTGTAAATTATCGGATATACCTTATCCTGGATTTTATCACAACGTTTTTTAGATCAGCACTTATAGAATCCGTTTATGCAAGACCTGAAACTTATATCTTTCCATCTTTATTTATGTTACAATAACTTGCCATTTCTTCCTAGCGATACTTATATATTTCTAAGCAAGCAGGGTATTTCAATCGAGTTCTCAATAAAATATTAGCACAAATATTAATTTATTTCCATTTTCATGTTTTCAAATTTCAAAGTACACAAATCAATACTGAAAAAGCTTTAGGAAATCGTAATTTTCTGAGAAAATGTCAAAGCTATTCAGCTCGATATTCTAGGTGCCGCTAGCCTTCATTTTCCTGAAAGAGCTCGGTGGCAGCCTCATTGAGTCGCAGGAGTCAAAGGACCTGTCCACGCCCCTCGGCATTTGGCATTTCCCTCCGGTGGCAGCTTATTAAATGCACCCGAGCGAGACATCAAAAGCTCCTCCGACCGCAGCCAAAATGAGTGCTGCTCTGGGAAACGCAACACACCCCGCCGCCCACACTGATGTTTATTAAATAGTTGCACGACGTCGTGTGTCGGCCAAGCCCTTTTTCACGGGGCTACTGGGACTGGAGTGGGACTGTGAGTGGGTGGTTACTTCATGGCTTAGTGCATTCCTGCAATTCATGCAATATTTCAATTTTGCATTCGCCAGTTGCAAACGACGACGACAGCAAGTGTTTTGGTCCGCCCGGCCCGGCATACTTCATCAGCCCCAGAGGGGAGATGGAACTGTAGCTGGAGCTGGGAATGGAAATGGAGCGGGAGTTGGATGTGGCTGTGGAGTTGCTGGGAGTCTGGCTGCCATGGCAACCTTTGAACCGAAATTAAAACCAAACAAATGTCACGCCAGCAACGCAGTAAATGTCTCGCCTCTCGACAGTTTTTCCCCGCTGTTACACTGTTCCTCCCGGGGATCTCCCTGGCACATCACCCATCCGCCCTGTTGACTTAATGCAGAAATTGCAAATTTCGCGTGACAGAAATTTGCATTGGCCGCGTAGACAGCCAATACGAAGTCAGTTAACTTATTTCTACCACTCCAGGGGGAGTGGCAGTGTTCGAATTAAATTGTTAAGCTGACATTGGCCTCTGCAGGAAATGGCAGTTGTTATTGCCAGTGTTGTCATTGGCATAAATTACGACCAGCTGTGTGGATAGGTCTCTGAAATGGAAAAAGGAGAGAAAATCCCCCTGTCTGGTAGGCAGAAAGTATTATAGGACTGTGCGGTCCTGAAGGAGAATAATAATTCAGAAGCTGGATAAATCACATGCTGAAGGAGGCTCCAATACCTTTTCGTACGCGAAGGATGTGCTCGCAGAACAGAAAAATGTTCATGATTTACGTAAAAACTATGGTAAAAGGATCATATTTATATTTTTTATGGGATATTAGTAAGGGCGAATATTACGAGACATCTAGGGATACAAGTCAAACACCTATATAGACAATTAAATATCCAAACATTTATAAATAATTGAAAATTTCAATTTATTAAATTAAATTGCGGAATACCTTGAAGAAATAACTTCCTAGTAAGTATATTAATTACAATTTATGTACAATTGTTACCTGTTTTTACCAGTTAGTAATCCTACAAGAAAATCTATTAAACTCTGTTAATTTACAGGACATTTATCATTCGAAGCCTCGCTATAAACACGATCCCCCTCGCTTTGTCTTGTGCATAATTTGGTACGTCTGCCGGGGCTCCTCTTGTGCTTTCCGCATTTCCTTCGCCGCCTGCTAGGGAAACAGGAAACACATTAACGAAACTCACTTTCGCATAATGAAATTTTTTAACAAGGAGTGAGGGAGGCGTTGGAAATTTATGATGTCTTGCCACGTGAAACACGCCGCAAAGGCCAAAAATCATTTTTCATTCTGGAGGAGCAAACATTGAAATTGTTTGCTTGGCGGCTGTTAATTATGGCGTAGGCTATTAACTAGGCTCGGCCCAAGGACCCGGGACCTTGGCTAATAGCCGTGTGGGGAGTGCTGCGAACATGCGTCCCCGAAAATGACTCTGAGAGGACAATTGCATGTGACACTTTTGGCGCAACAATTCCTGCCACAAATTGCTGCAGTTTGAGTCAACATTTCTAGGCCGTTTACATGGTGGTCATAGGATCCCATCCTCTCACCGCTCCCATTCCATTTCCCATCTGGCGCCATTTACAAGTCACATTAATCAATTTCCCCGGCGCCTGTCAGCAGCACAAGCGGCAGCAGCAGCAGCAGCCTAGGAAAATCCTCATCCGCATCCACATCCTCGGAGAAGATCCTGCCGGGCCAAGCGAAACCGAAAGCTGAAAGCTGGCTCATGGGCAAGGTTTCGGTTTCCATTGTGTGTTCCCTTTGGTTTCCAGCACTGAGAACAAAATCATTATGGAATCATCTCAGGCTTTAGTCTCTATTTTCTAGCATATGGTCCCATATTGATATTCCATAGGAAGGCTAAATATACGCTTTTAAACTAACTTAATTTTCAATGAAATATTTATTTTGAATAATTTTTCCAGTGCATTGTGTGTGAATTATAAGCAACTCCTCGAGCCAGGAGCTGGGGATCTGGTGTGGTGCATTTTTGGTCTAGCGCCAGTTAAAACTTAATTAAAACCATAACAAAACAAATGCTGAAAAGCTCAAAAAAAAGGGAAAATCAAAATAGTGGCTGCAAGGAGGAAAACATTTTACTCGGAAGCCCCGGAATAAAGTTTATGGCCAGAAACTTGGCGTTGGTCCGACTAAATCTTTGCGCGCTGAACTGGCTACTCCTTGTTGTTGGCCATTTTTTTGTAGTTTGTTTTGCATTTGTTGTCTCCTTAATGCAAAAATGCCAAAACAGATAGACAGAAGGGAGAGTGGAATATGGAAAAGATGAGGGAAAACATGGCAAACATTTTCATTTACACACATGGATGCAATTAAGACGAGAATGGGTTTGGTATTATTCGACCGCCATTGAGTTCCCCTTCCGCCCCTTTGGAATTTACCCCCACTCAACGTGTCGTTAGTTCTTTTGTGCATTTGAAATTTAATTAACACGCACACAACAGCAACAACAAAAAAAAGAAAACACACACAACGAGGGAGATGGCAAACAACAAGTGACAGCAAAAAATGGCAGCGGCAACAAAAACTAATAAAAACTCATTTCAAACAGTTTTTGATGAGCCGGGAGGGGGATAGGAGTGCACCAGGACTGGACAGGACTCTCCCTTGCTCCACTGCTAATTCAGATCCTCGCCTGTTGCCATTGTCCCGTTTTCATGATGGCGGAAATGGAAGAAAATGGCGAGCCAAGCAGCTTCCGCTTTTGTCTTTCTCCCTCTTCTTCGACCGACCGCCATAATGAATGTCAACTTCGCCTTTAGCTATACATTCTTATTCCTTGCCCAGACGAGGGGCCAAGGCAGAGAGAAGAAACAAAGTTGTCCGTCGTCTTAAACTTAAACTTGAGCATAAATCAGTTGCGATTTAATGACCAAGTTTTACTACCAATTAGGACGGCCCAAACATAAACCATTTAGTCATTTATACGCCAGACCTTCAGGTACATCGTCTGATTCAATCAACTAGGGCATTAAATTAAAATACGAAAATATGAAAATTGCCTTAAATGGCAAAACTTTCGTTTATGGCCCAGGCATTAAGCCCATAAAAGCTGGCTTACAACTGCAGGGAATATGTTCACCAGGAACAATTGTCGCTGCGAAAATGTTTCTCTACGCCAAAGGTCGTAAAAAGCCAAAGAGTTTTCCAACACGAAGTGAAAGTTGCTGCCAGAGGGAACACGTTTAAAGTTCTGAAATGAAAGCCTTTAAATTACATCACACACAAGTAAGAAACACTTAAACAATATAATACAAAATTATCCAATATATTCACATGCTTGTACAGGGAGTGACAAACTTTTAAACTGCTGCTTTAATTAAGCAAATATTTGTTTTATGCAAAATGGCGATTGATTGACGCTCATTTTAAAATGCAATACAAACAGATTTAATTGTTGGTTCTATCTCTTAACGAAGCACTTTTTTATGATTACATGAATTAATAAAAAATAATTATTAATCACAAAATTTAACAATAAGAGTACAGGCTTTCTGCAAAAGGCAGGGAATTAAACCCATATTTTGTCCGACTTTAATAAAGCAATGCAGGCCGGCTTATGAATATTATATAATTAAAAGTCCCAGAAGCCTTGATTTTCAGTATTTTGCGTGACAGCGGGATTTTAAATATTCCAAAGCATAAACTGTAATTATTTTATATAAAATAGATATATTAAATCCTTGACCTGCTGGCCGCAAGCCACAGCCACCTGTGAATGTCCATTATTGATGGCCGGAAAATTTCATCGGAGACCCGCTGAAAAAACCCCAAACAAATCCCTTCAAATCCCAGGCCAAGGTACAAGGCGTGCCCAAATGAAGTGTGAAATTTGAGCATTTAAGTCCGTTGGTTAGGATTGGATTGAAGTTGTTTCGGGATGGAACTGGGAGTGGTCAACACGCGATGCCATCGTCCACATCCCTCACTCAATACAAACTGCAGCTGTTAAAAATTAAATCGCTTTCCATTATTTATGCGCTGTGATTTTCAGCAAGCTGAAGTCAGAAGGGAAACAGGACTCACTGGTTTGCTGGTCAAAGTTGCCATGACCATGGCACATCCGCACGACGAACATACACACCGCACCCAAAGGCGCGGGGAGCGGACTTTGGAGTCATGTCTGTTCGCAGAGCCAAATATTTGCTGCTCTGAACGGTTTCCATTGGACTTTTATGAACATTTTGACGATTTCGATTTTCAAAAGTCAATATTTACACATCGACTACCCGATTCGCACCCCCTTTCTGCTTTTCTGTAGTTTATTGGATGTGCAGTTAACCAAAATAAATCGTATATCGGATTTTGCATTGAACCCCGATTCGTATCCCCGTATCCTCGTTTCCTCGTGTCCCTGGCTGAAATCCTGTCGAGTGGACGTAAACCGCTTAGAGAAAATTACTCATACGCCGCGCGGACCGCTGGAAATTGGGATTCGCCAATATATGTACATTTCGCCCCGATTATTTTTGCACTCGACCCCGCAATGCACCCTTATTGGCAGCCGCCACTAAGGCTAAGCAGTTGACCCACTTCCCAGCTGACTTTCCACCTCCCCTATATTCCCTGTTTCCCGAGCGGCACTGCATCATCTTTAGCATAATAATAAGCCGCTCCCTGGCCCAGTTTCTGGCATTTCCTTGCCGCCTCCAGCTTGTCATTTTCAATTTTGCTAATCGACACACTCGCCCCACATTGTTGCAGTGGTTTTGGCCACTGTTTTCCCGCTACCGGACCGGGTTCCTGCTTCTGCAATTGTTCCAAATAGTCACGTGGCTTGGCACTCTCTCTGAGCACCAGCCAAAATCCGCACTGACCCACATACAAAAAGCCAGAGTTGCAGCCAAAAATAATGGGGAGGACAGGCAGAAAGCCAGATGTTTGCGGCCACGGGGAAATCGAGAATAAGTTATACTCTAAGGGGATTAGGAAAGGATGTCCTAGCCTTTAGTATACTGTATACGAAAAACTGAATAATATTAAATATTCAGGGAACTAAATATGTTCTTGAAAGGCTATCAACTATGTCAAAGCCATGTCAAAATATTAGAAAAACTTTGTGACTTGCGACCATTAACAAGGCGGTGTTTGTCTTGTTTTAATTTAGTTTAATTTTTTAAAGATTTTTCTTATAAATTCTGTGCTATTTCCAGCTATATAACCAAAGCTAGCAACCCATTTTGCGCCAACCTAAGGGCATTGAAATGCCAACTGGGGGGCGCTTACATAAAATGCCACAACGCGGCCGCCGCAAGAATTAATTGAAAAGTGAAAGCCGAACCGAGAGCCCAATTCAGATGGGCATGAGTTGTGTTGAGGCAAGCCGCCAAATTGAAAAGTGCTTTTCACTGGCGGCAGCTACAGTTTCACTTTTGCATCTCCCTCATCTCCGTTGCCATTCTTCCCCGTTAAGCGATTATAAAGAGCTGCTGGGAAATGAACAGCCAGACAAAAGGAGGAGCATCTGCAGGAGCAACTGCTCTGCCAGAGCAGCTGCATAATTCATTTGCGAGCTGGATGAGATGCAGCGAGCACTGAATGTATGGAAAATGTAATTATATTTGCGAGGAATTCGCCCTCCGATGTGCTGCAGCTGTCCGCATTCAATTAGGAGCCACTTGCTGCTCAAATGTAGCGCAAGGCTGAGCCTGGGCTTTAGCCCAGCTCTGCTCTCTTTCTCCTAATTCGACAAGCCAATTTGTAGCCAATTGCGAGTGCAACATCAGCGGCTTCACGGCAAAAAGCTGGTGAAAAAATCAAGTTTTCAACAACTCGACAACTATGTAAGTGACTAGCCAGCAGCAGCAGCAACAACGTCGCTCGCTGGCAACCTGCAACAACAGCGGAATTGCTCCACATTGCAATTGAATTATTCGTCGGGGGCGACTGAAATTGCAGTGCAAAATGCGCTTAAAGAACTGACTATGTACAGGAAGAGAAAAACTGGACATCACTTTGGGTAAAAATGAACAGGAATATTATTTATACAGACAAACATAATTATTTATGCCATTAGCATTTACAGAAATTAATCAAGGAAGAGGTTTGTCAATGCTTAGACGAAGAAAATATATGAAAGAATGATTTAAATATAGTGTGTCAATATACGTCTATTTTCTTTATTTATAATTTTTATAATGAATATAAGGAAACTTATTTATGGTAACTAAGACTACTACTATACATATTTATTTATTTAAATAATCAAGGAGGAAGTTTGTCATGGCTTTGAGAAATAAAAACGATGTAAGAATGACTTAGAGATAGTGTGTCAATTTACTGAAGATTGGATACGTCAATTATCTATTTTTATATTATATAGTAATTTTATATTTATAGTAACTAAGACTACTATTTTTATCCCTCTGTAGGAGCGGCTGTTGGAAATCCAGCTGCAACAGCAAACAACACTTCAAAAGCTTTTGTTAGGCTCCATGCGTGTGAGGGGGAGTTGGTTTTCAAGGGGTGGTTGTGTGTGAGGGTCGTGCATATTTCAAAACTAACAATTGTTATTGTTGTTGTTGCAGGGCGTACTCCTGCAACTATCGCTTTTGTTGGCCCGCTGCTAGGGGCTAAAACTTTTTTGCGCTGCGATGGTCCACTGAAATTGATTACCGATAACGCCGAAAAGGATAATGGACTTTTGTTGCTGCAGCTGCCGAAAGGAAAAAAAGAAATGGAGGCGAACGAACGAAAAAAAGCACTGGTCCAAGCGAAAACTGAAACCGAACGAACTAGTAAATGTGTGAAAAGCAAAAAGGAGAAGCCAGGAAAACCCAGGCAAACCCAGGAAAAGGGCAAACGGATTGGGGATTGGTTCTGGCCGTAGACAGCCAGGATAGCCAGCTAACGATGGGCATATGCCGTGGCAAGTGGCAAGAAAAGGCGATTATGGTTAGAAAGGGGTGGAACATTGGGAGGGAAGGGGTAGTGGGCCAAAGGGAAGCCACAGCACACACGCTTGTTAATCTCCACAGATATTGGAGTGGAAGATGAAACGCCGGCCAAAGTTTGCCCATATCTTCTCCCCTTTGGCCGCTCCTGACCAAACACAATTCACTCGAAAAACATTTGCGGAACAAAGCGAATAATTTGCTCGGGTTATTTGTGCATAAATTAAACCAGGAACCTGTGTGTGCGGTTGTCTGTTGTGTCTGTATGCCCAGCATTCCACACATAGCTCATAATTATCCTGGGGCAGGAGAGGTGCTGCTGCGACCACATTTGCCTTTGCTCACTGACCAAAGTGAACAAGATTTTACCGTGCATTATCTGCAAACCAAATGGTGAACAAAAAACCGCTGAGAACAAAGAAAAGCTCCGGAAATCATCGCGGGGAACGGGAGAGTGGTGAAGGGATCGGTCTAAAGCGGACTTTTGGCAATTTATAACATTTTGCTCATTTACTCATTGCTCATTTTGCCACACACACATCTCTATGGCTGCATAGTGTGTGCCTCTGTGTGCGGCAACTTCCGGTGCCATGAAAATGGCGCCAGCTAGCGCAAAAAATGTAATAAAACATGTTTAAAAAACGAGCAAACACAAGTGAAGTGGCATTAAGCAGGAGGACAAAACCCGGCGACAGGGGAAGCGGAGAGCTGCCAAATGCTAAATGCAAAGTGAGCACACTTGGAGGAAAAGATACTTAAAAATTATTTTGAAGATGAGTTTATCAGTTTAAAGCTTGTCCTAAATAATTAAAAATAAATCAATTTGAAGAAGAATCTATTGGTTAACTAATATAAATAACTTATGTATGTATTTGGTTACATATTTTCCTATTTCATCGCTTAATGATAAAAATAAGTCCTAAGTAAAGGTTAAAGTTTAACTTAATGTAATTTATTCTGTTTAATTTTATCTTATATTAACGCTGGGCACCAAATTAACACACATTTTAATGCTTTAAAAAGCATTTTAGTTCATACAAATTAGGCACTAAACTTCATTTTAAAATAGTTACATTTACAATTTTAGTATCATTTTCGGACCTTAAATCGTCTTAAAAAATCATATAATAAAACATTTAAGATGCTACAATGAATAAATAGCAAAACTTATAATAAAACTTTCCTACAACGTTAAGTAAATATTAGTTAATAACATATTATTATTAGAAATAATTTTAACACAAAACTAAAAAACTTCAATCAAAAATGTTTAGAATTAAGAAAGCCAAACCAACCATTACAATTAATCAAATTAAATATATTAGTAATGATCAATTAATAAATGTTTTTAGAGTAAGTTTATTTTTTCCGAGTGTATTTTAGAGAAGGGTGAAGTGCGGGGCTTGCCGGGGACTACAAAAACACAGCGTGTTTAACGAGCCATTTGCCGCTTTGGCGCTGAACTTGCTAATTGAATTAGAGCCGCTCGCTCGCTCGCTCAGTGGCTCCTTCTTCCCAGGTTCACTGCCAGTGGATGTGGACGTGGATGCGGATGAGAATGTCGATGTGGATGGAAGAGGAACGGGAGCAGGATGCGCCGGCGGCAGGATGTGAGCCCTAACAACAACAAAGACGGGCGGCATGGCATGGGCGGCAAATCGGGAGCAAAGCGTATTTGGTTGCTAAACGCTTTGGCATGCCGCATGCCTCAGGGGCTCACCGAAAGACCCACCCTCCGCCATCCACCATTCAGTCCGCTCCACAGCATCCACCACGCCCGCAGGATTCAATTAAGTGTAAGTGCGCCAGGCACACATCCCCGCCATAAAAGGACCAGCTCCAGCAGGACGAAGACGGCAAAAGGCCGGCAACAGTTTCCCTCTAATGAGCAGCGAACGCTCGACACCCGCCAGAAACACAAAAAGGAAAACTTGCAAACTGCCGGATGCGTATAGATAGCCATAGTTATCGGGTATAGGTTATGATTAGCCCGGGTACTCGATGCTGATGTCGTAAAAGCTCCAACGCTGCCAGTATCTCCCCTCGATTGGCACTCAATCAAGGACGATATGGCCGCAAGCGGAGTGACAGGCAGGCGGAACATCCGCGATGGCACATTCAGATCACGAGGACTATTTGGGGCGAAAAATTATAGAAATGATGCCTGAGAACATAGCTAGCATATGCTATAACCTTAAGGATTATTCTTTGACAGATTCCTATCAAAACCACATTGAAATGCATACTTCTATGCCAAGTTAACAATCTATTTCTTTTTTTTTCAGACCAGCATCTTAAACTCTTTATTTTTAGAAACCAAAATAACATATTTATTAAGAGCGACAATAAAGCCTTTAAGCCCCTGATCACATGCCACCAACTTCTTGGGATGGCATTCAATTTGCCCCAACTCCTGCAAAGGCATTAAGAAAGCAAGCCAATGTCCCAGCCCAAATGGCACACATCCCAGCCCGAGCAGCAACAATCTTCCCACGCAAGGACAAACAAGGACGAGTCGCCCACTGATTTCGCATAATAACTTTGTCTCGTCGCCCATCGTTCATTGATAAAAATCGCAGTCGAGCCTTCAGCCTCGCAGCTCCGCCGCCCTCGCATCCTTTTCCAGTCACATCCTCAACTTTAAGTCTCGTCCCGGAGGCACAGAGACACGCCCCTAATAGGGAAAGTGCCTAACTTGTTGTTATTTATGGCCCACATCCAACTCTATATGGAAGTGTAATCGATCGAACGCAGCGAAACTGCCACAGAAAAAAAAGTTGGTCATGTAATGAAATTATTCCCGCACAAGGAAAACTTTTAATTAGTTATAGCAAATGATTATTTGAGGAGCTGCCGCTGCCACTGCCACTGCCACTGCAGTAATTGCCACTGCCAATTGCAAGTGCGTGATGCTACGCATGGCCAAAAAAACAAAAATCGAAATAAAAGTTTGCCCTGTTTCGATTTCGTTGGGAAATTTATCAAACGCATTTTCACCCCGAAGGCCAAAAAGCCGAAAGCCGAAAGCCGAAAGTGGAAAATTGAAAATTGTTCGCAGGCCAAGGACGGGGCTATTTCATTATTAAATTCCGAAAGTCCTTGAAGGGACAGGGGACAAGGGACGCGGAAAGGGGAGTGGGCTGGTTGACATTTGGCTTTGGCTCGTTGACTTTTTGTGTATGGCCAAAAGAACAAAATAAATGAAAGGCGAAGGCAACAAGGAAAAATGACTGGAAACCAATCAGCGTGAAAATTGCTACCACAAACACACACAGACACACTATGTTACGGACAAAAACGTGTTCGAGTTATTCTTTGGGGCATTTGTGGTCTTTAAATTGAGTTGTGCAAAGTCATTTGCTCGACACGTGGCCAACTAATAATTGGAGGTTGTCAAGAAATGTTGGTTAGCGCTGAAAGTATAAAAGTAAAAGCCTTTAGATATTTAGCATTTATATAAATAAGCATAAAATGGAAGCTGGCCTACGTGGCGTATGCGCAGTTTTAGGTAAATTGTGTTTTACAAAGTAATTGCACGAGGCTGCGTAAAACAGGCCAAGTAAAATTTGTAAAACAACAAATGGCATTGCCATAAATAACTTGGCTAATAAATTAACCAGTTAGCCCCTTTGTTGGGACAAGTCTAGGACGTGGTGGGAGAGCCTACAGCCTCTAAGGTTTTAGAAAGGGAAAGTTATGTCAAGTAATGGTTGTTAAACTCTAAATATATATCAGCAATTCCCGCGACATTTGGACATTAAGCGAACTCCATATAAATACGTTACAAATATACAACACTTATAGGGCCTGTCAAGTAACTAATTAAAATATACTTTTGTAAACTAATCTGCCCGACACGTGGCTGGCTAGGCTAATACCTGCCTTGGTAGCCATAGAAAACTTCTGTTAACGCCAAAAATAGATATCCACAATCAATCACGCGATTGATGGCTTCTCACCTAGCCAGGCCCACGTGGTGTATGCGTAACTTTATTTATAGAAGGCAGGACGAAAATACGAAAATGCCTGAACAGCCGAGCCGAGCAATGTAAACAAAGGCCGCGAGCAGCGAGAGAGAGTGAAAAACAGGACGCAACAGTGTGATGCGAACTGTGACGTAAAAGCGGGCGAAGCGGCAGGGAATGTATTTATTTTTGGGCACTGCGCCTGCGCCGCCAACTGCTAAACTGTTACCAGTATTTAACAGGCCGTTTTAGCAGCATTTCGCTGCTGCCACTGCTACTGCTGCTGGTGCTGCTGCTGCTTTTGGCCATGGCAACGCTTTCGGCCGAAGCTCAGTTCAGTTTTGGCAGCGAGCGCAGTTCGACGTTGAAAATTGCGGGCTGCCAATGATGCCACGCAAAGGAGCCACGCGACCGAGAAAAGCCAGAGAAAGTGTTCAGCAAAAATAAAATAAAAAAATCACAAATAATTCCCGCGAAAAGTTAACACAGGAAATAGTCTTTAAAAAAAGGTTTAATAAGGAAAAATGCAGCTTTGAATCAGTGCGAATACAAGTGAGTCCAAGTGTCGGGTGTTTGAGTGTGTGACCAGCATTTATTTGCGATGCTTGAAAATCAATGAAAGTGAAAGTGAAAACAGCACGCACACAGACACAGGCACGCACACAGCTGCTGCTGCAAACACATACACAGAGAAGTGAGTGAGAGAAAGAGAGAATCGGAGGAGAGGCAAGCCGAGCGAGTTTTATTTTTGACGTCATTAATTCGTAAGTGTGTGCGCTCGCTGAGGTGTCAAATTTGGCAAATTAGCCTGACAAATTGCCAGCAATTAAAGCCAGAGTTTTGGGCCAACACTCACACACTATAAAAACACACACAGACACAGACACAGACACAGCAGGCATGGCAAACACAAAAAGTGTTGCATAACCTGCAGGCGCCTCACAAACACCGATGCACCCACGTGTCCTTGAACGTTTGCATAAGCTGCGCTAGCTGCTTGCTGCTTGTGGTTATGTCGTTGTCAGTCAGCCAGGACATGCACCCATTCCATTCACCTCCTTTATCCCCTGGCATTGGCACATATTTTCGCGAACCGAGTGTATCTGTGTGCGTTTGAGTGTGCCAGTGTTTATCTTTCGCCCGCAAGCATAAACAAAAATTCATGGCACGCCATAGCAGCTTTGTGGAAAAAATGGAACCCCTATGAGAGCCACCGAGTGACTGAGTGATGACTGGGGAGCGGTGCGGTTCGGCGAGCAAACACACATTTCTAGGTCGGGTCGCATTTTTAGGGTTAAAGGTTGCCAGGGCAGGTTGGATGCCATTTATTACAAGACCGTACACGGCGAGAAAGCGATAACAGCGTCAGTTTCATCTGAGTTTATTAATTGTAGACTATTCAGAGCTCTTACTATAGTGGACTTGAAAGCATAGCTCTTAAAGAAGCTGGTGAAAAAAGGATTTTAAATGCTTTAAAGATTACTATTTTTCTATAATTTCAATACCTTTTGTGATCTTTTTAATAAATATTTAGAAGATTTACAAGTTAGTTTCTAAATCTAGACGCAATTACTAAAGTTTGCTCAAATTATACATTATCAAAACTTAAATTGTTATGATTTTGCTTAATGGAAAAATAACAATGGTAATATTTTTAGAATTTTTATATATAGGTCACATATGTTTTTAAAAATATTTTTACAACCTAAAGCCTCTTTTTATCTCTGTGTACCCGTATGTGTGCCAGAGTTTGCTTGTGTAGTTTTTGCGTAATTGGGTTGGAGCGAGTTGGACGAGTCCTTGAACTAGTGCGCCACATAAGAGAGCGTTGCACGAACCTACGTCACATGTCCTTTAAGCTGGCGTCCCTTTAAGGCCAGGTTTTCGCTGGCTACCCTTCGTGCACCCTTATTTAGCGAATTCCCTCGATATCCTTATCTGATAGTGCACATTAGGCAGCTGAGACAGCCCAATCGTTATCGGGCGCTCGGCGTTATTTACGAGCTCATGCTTTGGGACTTTAGAGTCGAACCCTTTCCCTCCACAGCCCATTAACCAAATTGCCCCAAAATGCTCAAATGTTTTAAATTATTTAAATGCCACAGACCTCACAGATGAGCACGACGGCTGCAGAGGGACAGAGAGCGGCCGCAAGGCCAGTTGAAAACTTCTCGGAGGCCGCAAAAGATGGCAAACAAAGCAAAAGACCTTGGCAAATACCGAAAAAAAAATAAATAACCAGTGCAGGGGCCATGGGCCATGGACCAAGGGCTATGCCAATGCCACGCCTCCCCTCGGGCGACTCATAAATCTTGCTTAGCAACGCTCAAGTGCCTCCAAAATTTTGAGAGGGGGGCCGAAAATCAGACGGGGATTCCAGGGGCATGAGCATTACAATATCTGCGGTCCGAAAAGGTTCGCCAACTTGCAAAAGGATTTCGGACGAGGCTTATATGCGGCATTTTAATTATTTTAAATTGAACAAAACTCAAATTGGGGAGGCAGGTCAGGCCCACAACCGGTTCACTGGAACGTGGCCAATCTGAATGGCCGTAATATAATTATTCCGGCTGCCATTTTCATTAACAAATCGGGAGTTATTGAAGCGGCCATTTTTATTTTTAATTAAAATGACATTTGGACTTTCTGACGAGGGTATCGCCCTAGCAAAGGGGCATATT
Organism: Drosophila orosa; assembly: GCA_018904745.1. Classification (NCBI taxonomy): domain Eukaryota; kingdom Metazoa; phylum Arthropoda; class Insecta; order Diptera; family Drosophilidae; genus Drosophila; species Drosophila orosa. Next base: position 17,734 of record JAEIIH010004480.1, read on the forward strand.
CGTCGAGGGCTCTTATTTTAGAGATATTTTATTACCTTTTTATATGTATTCCCAGATTAAGAAAGATTCTTAGAGCTTAGCTTGAACTTAATAGAATTATTTGGAAAGCGGTTTTTGTTAGATGAATACCTTTTCTTTTAATGGAAGTGTATTTATTTCTTTTGGTGATTTTAATCAATATAGTTTTATAAATAATTCTCTTTAGCGGCTAAATTAAAATAATATTATTACCATTGAAATGACTTTGAGTTATACACAAATTTGCTCTGACTTTTAAACTGACAATAATAAAACATAAATTTAATTAAGACGAGTAAGATTGCTTTAATATCTTGAAAATTGGATTAATAACTAACTTTTTGGATTATCATAAACTTTTTCACAGTTATGTGCTTGAACAGATAACAACTAAAAGTTAAACAGACTTGCTAATTTTTTGCTTCGAAAAGTTTCCTACATTTCCGTAGAGAAAAGAGGATAATTAAAAGTCGAGAAGCTCGCATCATGCTGACTTGTACTTTAATTGGCAGTTTCTTTCCCACTGGCAGAAGTAGTTAATAACTAGTGGAAAAATGATAATGCCGGCACGGTGTATATAAATAAACTGTGGTCATAAAAATTTAATCAACCGTTTTGTATTAATCTCTTTAGTGGCGGCGAAACGGGAATTACGGGCACAAGCGTTAATATTTATTGTGCGCTGCATAAATTCCGTAAGAAACAAGGCAGCAATTTATTAATTGCATACGAATTCCATGTACAAAGCAGCGTCAGCTAAGAGGGGGAAATGAGGGTAAAAGCCTTTACCACAAAGGCAGATTACAGCCACTATGCGAAAATAATGCCTTTACTATTTATGTACAAACATATAGGCAAGCGGTAATTCAAACTTTAATGGGGATCAAAGTTTGTGAAATGTGCTTAAGTTTTCGCATCTTGAAATAGTTTAAGGGATTAATTAAGAGCCTTATGAATATGTTGATTATGTTATTGATGTTTGTTATGTATTTCCGGTCGTGAGCCTGTATTACATCTTGTCTTTTTACCAAACATTTAATATTAAACAAAAATCCACCGTAACTTTCTCAAGGCTTCAAAAGTTGTTACACAGGAATTATCATTGAAATTTAATTCAATTTCAGTTGATTCATTCCATTCAGTCAAAGTTTATCCATTCGACACAACTTCTGCCAATCAATAATGAATTGCTGGATTGGTAGCCAGAGGGAAATGCCAAAGTGGCCCATTGAACAGACATGGGAAATTCGAAAATAATTTGCATAAATTATCGCAACAAAGCCAAAATGGCGCTCGAATAAAAATGGTCGGAGGCAAATATTTTTGGTAGAATTTAAATAAATGCCATAAATAAATTAAAATTAAAACCTAAATTGCATTGAGGCTGTGTGCGTTCATCTGTGTGCCTATCCCGAGTGCTGTTCTCTTTGGCGAAGCACTGGTCAATCCGATAAATAAACAAATTAAATATGCACATTTAAATGACAATCAAAAGCAGCGACAAATTCCTAGGTCCCAGCGTGGGAAACACAAACACAACTACACCTAAAACAGCAGCAGATGGCGTGTGTCTCGGTCCCTGTGTGTGTCCTGGCGGCAATAACAAATTCGTATTTTATCTGTTTTATCTGTTTTGTGTGTAATTCAGCATTCGAAGCGCGAAACGAAACGCAAACTTCAAATAAAACTGTGAATTATATTACTATTAAGTTCATCCATTCCATTTCGGTGCTACCCAACATGCGCGACTAGGCGTATACGTGATAAAATCCAACCAAAGCCAATCCATTAGGGCAGCCAATTCGACAGCCACCGTTGTTCTACTAAAATGAGTAAGTAAATGATCCAATTGTGCAGAAAATGCCTTATACCTTCATAATCTATAGTTTATGTTAACTTTAGAGACAGGAAAATCGTATGTTATAAGATTTTTAGAGAATATTAGGGCCTTTCAGTCGATAATCTGAAGATCTTAGTGTTTATTTTGCTGTTAAACCTAATTCTAGTTAAGTTTCTGTTGACTTTTAATAACAATTTAAACTTACCTTTGTATATTTTCGCTCTAATAAGTACTTTAGAGTTAATGTTAGCTCTTGCCTCCAGTTATTTCTATTTTAACAGACTTCCAAGCTCTGAAAGGTACTTAAGTTGGCTGATTTCCCCCCATTCAGCTTGTTCTCTCCCTTACTTAAGAGTGCATTGTCTATGTAAATAGTAAATTAGTGCTTGAAAGACCTTAATTGAAAGTCTTTGTTTGCCAGATGCTTTATCTAGACAGATTGAAACAAGTAACCTGTTTTCGAGGATAGCCAGAGAATTTCATTACAGACAGATTATTGATTCATGAAGAAACCAACTGCCAACTGCCAAATATCTGGTTAAACAATTGTCTGCCAAATCAGCAATTAAAGTTCGTTCATGAAGACGCTTATTTAATTATGGGCTAATGTGCTTGTTACACAATTCGCAATGCGTGTACCTCAAGCTCTTTCAAGCCTCAACCGCACAGACTCAATTAGGAGGCAACGCTTTTTGCTAAATTTACCAAAATACAATGTAATTCAATTTTCTTAAATGCTGCACATTGAACACCGGACGGGACTGTGAAGGATACAAACTGAAGCAGGCCAGAAACAGAAACAGAAACAGAAACAAACTGGGACTGAGACAAAGACGAAGACCTAAGCGCATTAAAGTTGGATCCTTGACAGGCGCGGGGTAGGACAAGGCGGAAGCGGAAACGGGAGCGTCGGAGAGGAAACAAAACAGAAGCCGAGAAAATGGCAAGTGCGGGCGAAACGGAGTCCTGCCCGGATTTACTTGTCAGAGTTGTGCCAGCTTTTGTCTGCCAGTCAGGCTCCTCAGAGCTCAACTCCACCACCTCCCGCCTGCCGTGCGGTGGCCAATGTTTATTGCATATCAATTAAGAGCTAGCCAGGAGCCAGGAGGCGCTCTGCCATTTGCAAGTTCGACAACCAATGGCACACAGAAAAAAAGTAACATCGGTTTCGGTTTCAGCGAACAAAAACTTTTCTTAAAGTAAATTCCTAACAATGTTAAGACGCACACTTGCCAAAGTGTGCGAACTCAGACTATCTACTATATATAAGATAATGCCAAAGAAAAAGAGGAGAATTTACAATTTAAATAATTAATTACAATAAGTGTTCAATCAAGGTCTCAATAAGCTATGTTTACCGGAAGAATTTATTACAGTTCGGTGACATTTCTCACTGTTATCAGAGTGATAGTTTTTTTTAATCCAAAACTTCATTCGCTAAGGGGGTGAATATACAATTGGGGACAGAGAGGATTGCAAATCAATCATACAAATTATTTTATGTGCAGCTGAAGAGGATCAGGACCCGGCGGACCCAAGCTGAGGCCGCAGAACGTGCCGAACATTTTGTGCAAAACTTTGCAGGATTCAAGGATGCGTGCGGCTGTGTGTATGTGTTTGCATTTGAGTTTGTGCTGGGAATACTAGCTGCTAGCTGCCTTCTGCCTGTCAAAATCAACTTGAGCGTGCCATAATTTCCACGCCGAATGAGTTCAAGTAGAGCTGCCGCATCCTCCGGCCAGCTTTTGCAGCTGGAGCGGCTTTTCCCAGCTGCTACTGCTGCCACTCCTGTGTGCTGTGTGTGCTCCGTGCCCCTCCTTGAGTTTTCCCGGGGCTGCCGCGCACGTGTGCGCAATTAAAAATGCAGCTTGCGGTTGTCGGGCAAATACCCGTCGCCCAACCCCGGGAATCCCCCCAGAAAAACCCCCCTTTTAGCCAACTGCCAACTGACTGCTCCAGTGACACACAAAGCATAAAGAGACTTGAATATGTGGCGCACTCATTTGGCCGGCTTTTCAGTTCAATTTGTTGTTTGTCTCTCCGCTCTGGCTGTAATTAAATTAATGCCCGAATCGGGAGCACCACGGCGTATACGTAATTTCAATTTCACTTTTTACTTGCTTGTACCGCAAAAAGCCAAAAGGAATGAACAAGAGAAACAAATGGGCATGGGCAGCCAGGCAGCAACAAAGCAACGCCAAGAGCCCAGAGAAGCATTCACCGCCATCCAAATCCCTGACCTGATTTAGCAACTTCTGCCCATTCTCCTCCAGCTGCAGTTTCGCTGGATGGCAGTGTTTTTCCATCCTTGGCTCTTTTTTGCAGCATTGGCTTTTGCTTTCCGTTTAGTTACCTCTCCCATCTGCTGTTTACTTTTTATGCCAACTTTCCATTTTTATTTCGCCCCGAAAAAAATGTCGCCCGTCTGTCTGCAAGCCGAAAAGCCAACATTCAGCAGCCAGCAGCCACCATAGAGCCTGTGAAAATGCCCCTCTGTCTTCCGTTCCACTTGCAAATGGCATTAGAACATTTCATTGCTCGGCAGCGCAATGGAAACGTGCCCATGTCCTGGCTTCGGGAAAGGAGCCAGAGCAGGGAGCAGTGGCAGTAGCTAAAGCCGGGTAGCTCCTACAATACCGAGCTGCCCTGCAAAATGCCGAGCTAAATCTATTTTTAACAATTTGCTGCCTCGGGAAAGTCGCTGCGACGTCATGTGCCAGCGATTAGGGTCAGCGGGAGAGAGTGCTCGTCCAGTGAAAGGGTATTAGCGGGATTCTTAGGTTTTGCTTGAAAGGATTAGAAAGCTAGACAAAACGTTATCATTACTCTAAGAAAAAGGAAAGAATTCTAGGGGATTTCTCAGAAAACAACACCTCTTCGCTGCTAAAATGCAATTTATTTTAATCTTGGCTTGGGGAGTTTGCTTAAAAGACAGTTTCTCATGCCTTTAAAGTGTATAGAATACAAAGAAATATAATTTAAAATGTAAAACTACATTTAAGACCGGTAAACTCCCCTGCCATTCGCCCGGATATGCATAAATAGTTTTATATCCATTTTTAATGCAATCGATTTAATTATTTTAATGCAAGCTAACCAAGTAATTTATGCAAAATCCATTTCCTGGCTTTTTAGTGTAAGCCAAACTTCACTCTGGAAAATTCGCATGCCCGTCCTGCCCCGGTTGTTTTTGTTTTTCGCCCTGCTTTGTGTTTTGTGTGTTTTCTGCTTAGTCGAGTGCAAGATCAGCTAACTTCAATGGCTTCAGAGTCAGGGGCTCCTGCAGCTGGGACTGCGGGAAAGCGAGCGCCGGGCCATAAACATAAACTTGCATTATGGCCAAGCAAATAAAACTGCAGCCAAATGACACGTACAACTGCCACAGATCCGTGGGATGGTGGGCAGAAGGGATTTGGGTCTCGGTTGATCGGGGAAATCAGGAAAATCAGGGAAAGCCGGGATAGGGAAGATGTGCTCGAAGTGGGGGGAGCGAATTCTGTGCGATTTACTGCGACTTTGCTTTCTGTTTTTATTTTGCTTTATTCTCGAATGCCTTTTTCAGGCCATCGATTTTGCCAGTCGACATTTTCTCTTGTTTTTCCCCCTAAAGAAGAAAAGGCGGAAAAGTGTGTCAATGAAATTGGTGTTGCTCCGCCGCTGTCTCTGTCTCTGCCTCTGCATTGTCGACAGTTTTTTTTAAAGCCCCGCCAGCTGATGATAATTTGTGGCTGCCAAATGGATGCCGAAATTAAATTCTATACGAAAATGGAATCAAGTTGGCACGGGATGCCACACATAGTATCTGTTCTTGGGAAATCAAGCTGGTACCGTAGTGTGTTTAATTTAATGAATTGATCAGGCGGATGGCCTTTGTGTTGGCAACAATATTTGGTCAATTTCTCGAACTGATTGCATTGATTTCTCCATTTGCCACATTGCGTATACGCAACCAGCCATAAATACTCACATTATGTATGCCAAACACACACGCACACCCTCGAAACACACCCCACATACATATGCAAATATTATGACTCAAAGGGAAGGACGAAGACCAATAAAATGCAATTGCAAATTTATACAAATGTCTTCGAATTATTATTGTGGCATAAACGAGTTCTGGATACGTTTCCTTGTCGTTCGTCTCATTGTCGTTTTCTCTGTGTATGAGCCTGGCAATTTCAATTTAATTGTTCTATTTATGTGAGCGTGTGCCCTGTGTCTGGATGCACTGAAAAATAAGCAAGGGATAGATATATTCTTGATAAAACTTTTAAAGATATAAGGTAACTTTATGGTTTATGGTAACTTTTAATTTAAACATTTTTATTTTTAAAATTAATAGTACTTGAGGCTTTTACAGTTTACCTCCCAAATCGTCTTCCATAAACAAAGTGTACATTGACAGATTTTCTTTAAATTCCTCCCACATGTAACCTCTGAAATGAACATCTAAATTATCCCAATAACCACCGAATTTCTCGAAGTGAATGTGTGTGTTGTCCTAGTTCGTTTGGGCTGTTGTGTATGAATTATGGCAGGCATAAGCAAATGGCGTCTTTGCCAGCTTCATCGGCTCCTTTTGTCCTGTGTGTTATGTGTTTATTTTTATTTGCCCGAGGATTTGCCCCACCCTCGGCGTAAAGGAAAAGACGTTGTGTTAATGGCGAGCATATCCTTATTACATATATCCTGTCGGATTGCCCTGGCACGTTTCTTTAGCAGCGAGCTGGCTCTAATAAAGCTCCAGGACCTGCCCCATCTCTGCTCACAAATCCCCTGCACCAGCTGCCCCATTACGCACCACAAAGAAGCGAAAAACAACAAACTGGCAATGAGAGAAATTTTCTTTTAAACACAAAAGTAAACACAAATATCCAAACACACACCCACACACAGACACATAAACAGATACAAATACAGAGGGTCCCGCAAATAAACAAGTTTTTCTCTGAGAGGGAGATCTGCCAGGGTTTTTATAGCCACAAAACAATTTGCTTTTATTTATGATTACACGAGGCCCCGCAACAGGAACAGAAGCAGCTACAGAAATATTTATTTATTCGGTTATAAAATAAGCTCCACTGAATTTACAATCGAATAGTGGAAATTTTTTCCAAATGAAATTCAATAAAAGGAGCACAACTGCATTTAAATCGAAATCAGCAACCGGAAATATATGCTATGCAAAGTAATTTCAGAATAAGAGGGTTTGGGTTTCAGGGATGTGCACTCGACAAGTGAAATTTAATATATATCGCATTAAAATATATGAAGCAGGGCTGATAGAAATAGGATCTAAATTTGTAATTAAAAGTTCAATTGTTTACTACAATTTGTAAAGGAGGTTAAATTCTTCGAATATTTATTTATAACAAAAAATTACTATAAATGTAATTTATATATGTATATCGCATTTGAAATTTAAATATTTCTTTCCCATCTCTAAAAACTGCATAATTTGCATACATGTTTCCCAGTTTGTTCGTGTGGTTTTCCTCGGACAGAGGACTGGCAGGAGCCAACATCATTGCCTCAACTCGAGGTTCTTGTGCTGAACTCATTCCGGAGTCATAAAGTTGGTCACATTTAAATTAAAATTCAACTTTCGCACGCCTCGAGTGGCAGCAGATGCACCGCAGCAGGTTTTTTGGGGGGGCGGCGGAGTTGGGCTTGGACTTTGGACTTCGGGGGTGGAGGTTGGAGACCGGGAACTGCAGTTCGTAATGAGACGCTGCACTGCAGGGAAAACTCTTTTGCCAAATTGTGTTTGCCCTGCTGATTGCCGTTAAATGTTGGCCAAAATGTTGGAAATAGTGTCGGAAGCCCTGCTCGAAAGATGTCTTTAACAGGCAGCAAGGGGTAAATGTTTAATTATTTTTAATGTTAATTTGTACAAGTTTTACAGATGTTTAGATGCGGGAATAATTACTTGAAAATTGGGGTATTAATGCATATTGAAGGAGGATAGGAGCATAAAAGTGTAGATTATGTATGGGATTTTTAACAATGTAAAATTTAAATGTAAAATGTTTTAGGATATACAAATAATAAATATGTAAACTTTGGCTTACTGACTCTGCCGTTACGGTTCTTTGGAAAATAATGCAAATATATTGCTCATTTTATTCGTTATAATCGATTCTCTTTCCCTGGGGGACAACTAATGGAGCAACTAATTCCGTTAAAGCACCCATAAAGCACCTTTCGGATGTGTCGTGCCAGCAGGCTATGGTAATTCCGTATCATTATCGCCCCGACCCGACGGAATCGCCTAAACACCTCTTCCACTGCTAAGTCGCATCGATTTTGGTCGAGACCCGGCTTTCCACCTTCCACTTTCCACTTTCCGTAGAAGCGGCTTCGAGTGCTGGCTATATGCTAGGTAATATGTGCCGTAATAGCCTATCCAAAATCGATTTGGGCCAAAGCAGCCGTCTGAAAGCAGCCTCTTCAAACGAAAATTCTCCCTCGCAGAGCCCCCATTTCGACCTGCCACGCCCACTATTTCATTTAATGCATGCTTAAAAGTATGCAACGCTTATTTATGGCCACATTTTTGCATATGCATATGGGTGTGCGTGCGTGCGGGTGCCTGCGAGTGTCTTTGTGAGCTTAAATCTGTGTCAACGGCAGCTGCAACTATGCTGTTCTATGGGTTTCACTCTCTCCCATCCTCCTCTCTCTCTCTCTGCCCATTTTCCCTTCCGCCCACCTGCTTTCCTGCCTTCTACCAGTTGCATATTCGCCGCCATTGTTGCCGTTGCTGTAGTTGTTGCGGTCCATGTTTGTTGCATGTCGCGTTGACATTTTTGCGCGGTGACATTTTCCTCCTCGCCCTCTGCCCAGTAATTCATATTCCGCCTCAAAGAGAGAGAGAGAGCTATATGCGAAAGTTATCAGAAGCAGTCACCCGTCACGACAACAGTAAAAAATACAAATTATGCGCAATTAAATTAAACACAACTTGGGATGACATTTTTTTTTTGCCCCTGCAATTCGCAATTTTCAATTTAAATTATTGAAATTACAGGAGCGGAAAAACGAACGAATTTCTTTCGGTTCAGGGACATTTAATTATCATAAGCTTTAAAGAAATACATGTACATCCTGCAGGTTAAATATTAAAGAAACCACCACGGAAATCCCATTAGGTTTGTAGCTATCATAAATAATAAACTTTGTTACGTTTCCCCCATTTTAATTGAAAGAATAAATCAACACTTTAATCAACTCTATTGTCAATTAAATAATAATGAGTGTTAAATGCATAAATTGGAACTATAAATTGGCAAACTACAGGAAAATCAAATTATATATTGGTATATGCAGATGATGATGTTGATAGTTTCGTGGAAATGCGCATAAATGACCCATAAATTGTTTGTATAGCATATAACTTACCTCTGTCTACAAATATACCAAAGAATACTTAGATGGCATTAAAATTATTAAAAGAAACAAATATAATAGGCCCGATTAAGCCACATATTATAGCCTCCTTTGTATTCGCCATAAGGCTTTGCAGTACGCCTTTGTTTAAATTATTTCTTAACTGAATTTCAAGGGGAGAACCTACAATTTGAATAATTTAATGACTTTGCTGTGGGATTTTAGTTTATTTTCCACATATATATATTTCTTTGCCACGCCGAAACTTTATTTGGCTTTCGGAGAGCACTTCCGAAAAGTTTTCATTTGCGGGGAAACGTCAGAAATAGCAACCCAAATCGATGGCATAATTCGCAAAGTGCGCCAAACAACAAAGAGCGCAAACAAAATGGGAATGCAGAAAATAGCAATCAGCATATGCAGAATGAATGGAACATAAATCCCCCTCCTCCGCCGCCTTCGCCGCTTTCCCGGCCATACCTAGCGCCTTTATCCAACTCCTCCTCCTCTCGGCACGCCCCAGCACCTTACCCATTTTCAGGGCGAGGAGACGGAAACAAAGGAGCCTGCGAAAAAGAACTCAAGGATACGCTCTCATCAGATCGCACAGAGCAAAGAAAAAAAAAATAAAGAGACGAAGTAAAGTGGCGAGGTACTTGAGCCATGCATGCGCTGCAATGTAAGGATGCTAGGAGTCGAGGGATGCCAAGGATTCGGGGGATGCGAAGCCACAAAGCAAACATATTTTCATTTAAGCGCTTCGGCATAAGGGAAAACTCATTAGAGCGCTGCGAAAATAACCAGGAACCCAAGACGCCGGCTAAAAGGCTGAAAGCCAAGAACACAGACAGAAAGACAGAAAGACAGAGAGCCAGGAGCAAGGATGTGAAATTGAAAATTTATAATATCCGCTTTCGGGCAGGCAGCAGAACGGGAACGGGGTGCCTCAATCGCTGTGTTGATGTTTTCATGCGGCAAGTTATCTGTGAGCGGGATGGAGTGCAGCCACTCGAAGGCAATGAGGAATCTCTTATTTTATTAAAAACTTAACAAGCAAAAAAGTTACCAAGTGCCAGAGCAAGGACCATTAGACCTCTGTGTGTGTGTGCTTGTATGTTTGAGAGTTGTCTCGTCGGCAGTTTCCGTTTCCTTGCCATTGCAGCGGCATTAGCAGCACTCAAGGACACTTTTGCCGGGCGGAAGTAGACAAGCAAACTTGCCGGTCCTCCGCCTTCGCATCCTGAGAAAATCCAGCATTAAGTTAATTTGCAACGTGCTAAGGAGAGAGCAGAGAAAAGTATGCTACAGTCTTCTTATCCCAGCATTCTGCAGCATCCCTTCATTCTACCCCCATCGATGAGGTAATTCCACGCTGATTTGCTGCGATTGGGAGTGCAGTCACGGCCCTGCAACTGGAACTTGAGCAGCTCCCCAGTCGCTACCCAACATCAAACCTCACTGCTTCATGGCTTCCTTCAACCAGCTGTCCTTGATTAGGCCATCACACACAATGACGAGCTCACCTGCGAGCGAGGTGTGCGTCATTGTGACATTACGTTGCAAATTGCCTTGGCATTTTGTCACTCGAAGGTCGTGCATTGAACCAGCTTTCTCAACGTCACAAGATTGAAAAGACCGAGATTGATTTTTTGATCTAATCGAAAAAACTAAACAGCAGCTTAAAGATGGC
>JAEIIH010004482.1:0-12000 GCA_018904745.1 Drosophila orosa
GATGCAGTGTGGATATATCCTTCCTCCTTAAGGCTTATTGGTTTCTTTACCGTCTGTAATCATTCCTCTCTCAACTTTCATCTCAGAAAACCATCAGCAACTCAATTAAATTCCAGCAAACTACTCCCTTTTGGAATGTGAATAAAATACTTATATATATTGGGAGCACAAACCCCCAATCCATATACATTTAAAAAAGTAATCAACGATCATGATCGATCCATTCATAGAACCGAAACAGACAAAACAGAGAGTAGTCTCGCGTTTTGCTTGTCCATTTGAAAATTGACTAAAATGAAGTGCGCTCATAAATATTTATTAGGCATTCGCTAAACTGGGCACTAAGTAGTCGATAATTTAAGCGGACAACCCGACGACGACATGAAAATTGTTTAGGCCAGGTCCACACACTCATACTACATACTACACTGGCTTTCCTCCACCACTCCAACTTTTGGGCTGAATGGAAGAGTGTAAATTGCCAGCAAGTGCAATGTGGGGAACTCCATGGAGTGGAGTACCTGCGGATTGGAGCTGGCTGAGCCGAACACGAACTTAAGCGCCAGTTTTAGGGGGCCGGAGACGACATTAATTTATGTTCAGGCAAACACATTTTTGCCTGCCATTTAAGCGACAAAGACAAAGTACATACGTATACAGTCGAAGCTATAGCAAGGCTATATAGTCTCGTCTCTTCTCCCCTTGATTCTGTACGGACGACGGAACGTGTTGGGATTATTAATTAGTTAACATCGGGGCGCTGGAGAGCTTGCAAAACATCAACGAGCCCCACATTCCCATAGCCATTCCCTCTCCCAAAAGTGGCCAAGAGATGCGAATGCATCGATGATCTCGAGCCATCGATGATCTCAGAGGGAGAGAGAGAGCTGTGGGAATTTTGTGGGAAGCGCAGCATTTCACGCTTGACTTGGGTCAGTGAAAAATATGGAAAAGAGATCAGGGAATATAATGGGGAATTTCTAATTATAGGTAAACACATTTAAAAATTTGTTTTCAAATAATATTGGGTAACTTTTAGAGAGATAAATTGTTAATACTGTTGAGTAAAATACAGAAAATTAATCTCCCTGTCTATAATATATTTAATATCCATATTATAGAGCAGCGGAGGGCACGAGAACTAACAATTTGAGCAGCAGCGCAGCCAGCTGTCTCCGAAAAAAGATAACGGTTTGAGCAGCGTGAGCAAATTGAGCCACGAGGTGCCCTTCGCTGTTATAGAGCAATATATTATTATTTTTATGCTGCAAATATTATTTCCTTGGTCTCCGTTTTTTATATATTTATTCTTTTCCTGATTTACGTTAAATTGTAGAACGATAGCTCAATGTATTATTATTTTTATGCTGCAAATATTATTTTTTTAATGATTTTTGCAAGGATTTCCCCTTTAAAAGTTGTCTTTCTTCTTGTATATATTCTTCTTCTGATTTCATGTAAATTGTAGATTTTTTTCACATTCTCTACGATATTAAATGTTAAGAAACCCCCAAGAAAACCTCTAACAAACCCTATCAAACGGCGCCAATCTGAAAACTGTCTCTTAACCGTCTTTCTGTCTCCTGTGCTGCCAAGTAAATTGACTTATCGCCCCATTGGCATCAGCATCAAGCCAATATCTTTGCCCATTTCAAGCTTAAAACAGAAATTAGCACTTAATAAAAGTTTATTTATGTTCATGTTGCTTGTAATTGGTCAGCAGCCTGAGAAACCCAAATCTAAGCCAAGTGACTCTAACTTGACTGATTTCCCAAACAGCGTGCGCAATTCGCAAATTGCAATCGCCGATCTGAGCGATTTTGGTTATGACCAGATATATATATGTATATATATACATATATATGCAAGCTCAAACCGAAATTCTATCACGTTTTCACGCTTCGATCGAGGCGACTAATGAAACCCGGCTCACCCGGCTCACAGTTTTGGCTTTATTATTTGGTGCAATTTGTAAGTCAGCTTTGGTATATAAATATATATAGTATGATAATCCCAAGCATTGCTTCTCCGGTGGCAGTCTGACAGTTAACGCTTAATGGGCATGAAAATCGCAGCCAATTAGTGACTGATTTTCGACGCTTTTCGTTTTTTTTTTTGGTCTTTGTGGGGGGTCTGGAAAATCTACCAAAGTTACAATTTAATTACACACCAGGGGGGCTGTCTCTATAGGAATGTGGCAGCTTAATTGAAATTGGTTCACAGATAACACAGTTAGGGTTCAGTTTCCATTAAGAACCATATCTTTACAACCAGAAAAGTACTCATTAGACTTTTAAATGACTTTCGTTAGGGGGTAACACTCCTATTTGTCTTTGATTATGAGGTTTGTGTAATGAGGCTTTTTAATTCTATACATTAGGTACAACATTTTCTTTAAATTGCTTTAAATATATTTAAAAATCTTCCATATTTTCACTATTTACCAAACTTATACAAAGCCACAATGGCCACACCCAAAAGCATAACCACAAAACCCAAGCTGCCGAATAAAGCCAGGGACTTGGAAACCTCTCGAACTCCTAGATGATCCCCCTCAATATTCCTCATTTCCTTGGGTAAATCCTCCATCTCCACTCCCGGCATTATAACTCTAAAGCTCAGATGAGAGACTTCCGACACCTCAGTGCCATTTCCATGAGACACATTCCGTCGTCTCCGTTGACCCACCGAAGGCAAACAATCCTGAGCTGTCACCTGGCAATCCTCACTCTCCAAGCAACCCGTAATCCTCATGGAGATCACCAAAACCTCGCCACTTCTCATGCCAGGAAACATCACAGCCTTGAAGTGGAGTCTCTGTCCCAGAGGAGGTTCCAAAATGGGAGCATGAGAGCAGATGGAGAGCATGGCAGGATTAAGACAGCCTCTCGAAGTGATTAACTGAACAGTGTTGAGCACTTCGCCGCCAGAGGCAATCCGCTGAAGCTGCACATCACTCAGTTTGGTGTAGTTCCAGCCTGTTAGGATTGGATTTGCCTTAAAAGAATGCTTAAAATGTGGAGATTTTATAGATTACCATCTCCTGCCAAGACATGAGCTCTTAGAAGCAACTCCTCGCCCAGCTGCACTGCTCCATTGGTCTCCAAATGACGGGTATAACCATTGCCACCCTTTCTCAGTAGCTCCACATGAGTGCGAAAGGGATTCTGATTGCCGCCATGGGCATAGCTGCCAGCACTGCGAGATTGTCTAAAAAATTAGTAAATAAATAAGTAAATAAATAAATAAAATATAACTTCTAAATCCCTAAAAATAAATCCCATTCTTACACATCATTGGCCACTGCCATTTTCAAGGCATGTGTCTTGACCGCCACTCGCTCTTGGGATTTGCAGTGTAGGGTTAATATGGAATCTCCACTGGTTCTTAACCCCCTAATAGCGGGAAAGCGCAGACGTAGACACAAGTCCTGCCCGCAGGATCTCACACCACAACGCTCGAAATCCTCGCCAGAAATATCCAGTAACAAAAAACTCCTTGACAGCTTCATTTCACAGCGTTTATCCTGCACATCATCATTGTCCTGATCCACTGTAGGAGCAGCTCCCAAAAAGCTGTCCAGCTTGAGAACAGCTCGAAAATATCCTCCAGCGAGGCAACGCATATCCTTGAGGCGAAGTCGTAGTTGGTTTTGATCCTGATTGCCCTCCGGTGTAGGCGGCAGGTAAACGGGAGCAGGTGTCGAGGGTTTTTGAGTGGGAAATACAGGAACAGCCACGGGGGCATGATAATCATAGCCTGGCGAATGAATGGTCTCTATTTCCTCGCCAGGATCTTGGACAATTATGGGTCTTGGAGAGGTTGTGGTAGAGGGAATGGAGGTGGTTAGGATGCTGCCACCAGTTGGTTGGGGATAGTAGTAAGCGGGATAGGTTTCTTCGCTGGAAAAGGAAGAAGAAAATTAGTTAATAAGGAATTAGTGGAATTTATATACTTATCTTTTATTTTACTTAAATTATGAGTAATATTATAGTCTATAAATATATTTATTATATCAAAAACCCACCTGGGCTTGGGACTTTCATAGTTGGGTCGCTCTTCTATGGCTGGTGGCAGGTAATGGTGACTGAGGGGTATAAATCCACCATGTCCGCCGCTTCCCTGAAACTTGACACTGCGATTTTCAATAATCTCCGGCAGACTAAATTCCGTGGTGGTCACGGGAGCAAGAGCCACTGGGGCTGTAGTGACAGGAGCAATAGGAGCAGCAGGAGGAGCACCACCAGGAGCACTACCAGGAGGTCCATATAAACTGGGAGGCGATAATCCCAGCTGAAAGGGCACTTGACCGTGCAGATAGTTTCCAAAATGCTCCAAAGGCGAGGCGTAATAATGAGAGACATCCCCTTGACTTTCCCTGATATTCAGCAAACCCATCAGGGCAATGACTAGAGACGTCCAACTGGTTGACATTTTCACCAATAACTGACTGATGGCAGCCCAAGTTTTAGGGTTTTTATAAGCTCTTCAGGGCGTGACTTCCCTGGCCTGGATTAATTTTTTGGGTTCGATTTATTCTGACTGGGAACACTTTCCCAAGGCAGCAGGCTATCACTTTTATTGGTAAAGAAAACATACAACACACACGACTTTGGTGTCATCCATCGATGGACTTTCCTTGGTCACGAACAGATTTGGCTTTTTCGGATGCGGCATTGTTGAGTGGGTCAGGTTATGTAAAAGCTAATTGCCAAGTGCTCTCCGGGGAACCGAGTGAGGTTTCATCTTCGATTCAATTCAATTCGATTCGAATCGATTCGAACTCTGTTGTCCCACAAATCATTTGCCATTTGACATCTCGCTTGTGGACAACTAATGACAACAACAGCTGCGAACATAGAGGCAGCATTTTGGCCATATTGCGGATTTCTGAGCGCTGTTTAAGCCAGAAGTCCAATCAAACCTAACGAGCCGACAATCTGTCCGGTAATGTGACCATTTTGGGCAGCCTCACAGGTAAAGAGTCATACACAAGAGCGTCATAATGAAATCTAGACGGAGAAAAATTGAGTTAATTATGAGTTATAAATTATTTGAAGAGTTGTACAAATTACTGGAATTTTTTAGAGGTATTTTTAATAGTATTTCTAGAACAGTAAAAGGGTATATATTTATAGTTATCCGTTTGATTTATTAGTAATTATATTCCAATCTTTACATTATATGAAATGTATTTAATTTAGAGCTTAAAATAATATTATTCATCCTTCCTAAGAACTCTTCAATCATTTAAAATCTTTTCAAATTATTTAAAGTGCACCTACAATCACCACTAATATTATTTATAATTTTTAAGAACTCTTTAGTGTTATAAAACCTCCTAAAATTATTTAAAGTGCACCTCCAATCCCCATTGATCACTTGTCCATGTGGGAAGAGTTCTCTTTTGCTCTCAATCTGATTTCCGAGGTTCATTCACCACTATTTTTGTTGGCCCATATTTGTGTGGCTTTCATTAGCTAAACATGACATTTATGCTTTGAGCCAATTATTTTTAATGTTTTATGTTTAATGTTCAATGTGTGAGACAGGTTATTCCCAGAGAGCGGTCCACGCATTTGGCCAAACTAAATGCAATTAATTGAATTAACAAGACACCACACTCTAAACTGGATCTTCAACTACTATGTGTAGTTGCTTTAAGTTGATTTATGACTCTTGCCAATTACTTACATGTAGTAATTCCCTGCAGGATCTCGATGCCCGGCACCTCGTATCCCACGAATAACGATAATTTCAGCAACGGTTTCCCCATGGCCACCACCCAAAGCGAACGTCTGTTGCAGGCTCAGAATCGTAGAAAATTTAGTTTTCCTGCCACTTTACATTCCGCCTCTTTGTTGGAGGTGGGTGGCGGTGGCAGTCAGAGGGGAGAGGCCACCAGGAGGAGGTTGAGTAATGTCAGCGATGTGGTAACCAGGAAGCTGTCCTATACGATTGGCTGGAAGGCGGCACAGATACCAGCGCAGGATATCATCACGCAGGTGGGTTTTTTAGAGGGAAATTACTTGAGATTATTATGTTTTTAAGTATATAAAAAATTCTTAGATATATTTACTGTGTTTTTAAATATTAAAAAAATTCTTATATATATCTAAAACCTATTTACTATTTTTTATATATTTTTCCTTCCCAGGGTCGCTGTTTATGTGGTCACTATATCAAACGACGCCTGAGAAGATCAGGTTTATTTAATAAAAAGCTGGGTTTGCAGCGCATACGCAGCATTCTCGGTTCCACCTCCATGGGCATTGTTCGTGATGTCTTTCCAGCTGTTCAAGTGGTAATTATTCCCTCAAAAATCATCATTAAATAATAATAAATTTAATAATATTACCTATTTAGCTTGGCGACGAACTGGAGCGCATGCATCCTCGTGTCTACAATGGCGTTGCCCGTCAGATTTGTCGCAATCCTGGCGGTGAATTTCACACTCCCGATGCAGTCAGTTTGCTCTTGGGAGCCGTGGGACGTGACCTCTTTCGGGTGGAGATTACCTGGAGCAAAGTAATCTCTCTATTTGCCATTGCCGGTGGCCTGTCCGTGGACTGTGTGCGTCAGGGTCATCCGGAGTACCTGCCCAAGCTGATGGAGAGTGTGTCTGAGGTCATAGAAGATGAATTAGTGCCTTGGATCAATGAGAATGGTGGTTGGGTAGGATCTTGACTTTTCTTCTAAATTAAGAGTATAAATATAATTATTTTATTTCCTTATTTTAGAGCGGCATCAACACCCATGTGTTACCCACCAGCAACAGTTTAAATCCTTTGGAATGGACCACTCTAGTGATTGGTGTGGTCTTTGGCTTGATTTTAGTTTTTATGATACTGCGATTTATAATAAGCACGATAATACCGAAAATATACCAACGATTTACGAATTGAATATAGATTAGTTTAGTTTATATAAATTTCTGATAATTTTAGCTTTAAAAAGAGAGTTTAGGATTTATTCTTACTGTCTTATAAAGCCTCTACGACTTAAAAGATGCTCCCATCTTTTTGACTTTATTTTATATTTTTTATTTATATTTTATCGTCTAAATATATTTTCAGCCAGCGAAGGGCACGCCATGGCTCAATTTGCTCACGCTGCTCAAACCGTTATCTTTTTCTTTGGTCAAACCGTTAGATCTCGTGCACTTCGCTGTTTTAAACATTCTGTACAAAAATAATCAAAGCTCTTTAAAAGCTTTTAGCCACAGACAGCTTTACTCCACATGTTTATTTAATGAATAAAGCTTTTAATAAAAGCGTCTAACAAAAGTAAACATACGATATGATCTTGAATTTGTGATAAGAACTTATCTCGATTTTTATAGACACCAAAAAGCCAGCCACTTCAAATTTGTAATTGCAAAGATAAAACAAGTTAAACCCTGTTGTTTTTTACATTATCTCCAAGCTTTATTAATATTTCCTTCTCTTTTTTCCGCAAATAGTTGCACAATTCCCTCTCAAACTGATAAGACTATACAATCTCTTTATAGAATAGGTCTTCGGCTTGTTCTTTTTTTTTATTACAAAATTTGTGAGGAAAAATCTTCCGCAGACTCGGTTAGAAATTCAAATAAATGCAACAGTTATCAATTCATCGGTACATATTCTTTATACACTACAACACAACAGTAACTCCTCCTCCTTTACGATCCTTACAACTTGCCAGTTAGCTCGGGCACCGCCTTGAACAGATCAGCCACGATGCCAATGTCGGCCACTTGGAAGATGGGAGCCTCGGGATCCTTGTTGATAGCCACAATGGTCTTGGAGTCCTTCATGCCAGCCAAATGCTGAATGGCCCCAGAGATACCAACGGCAATGTACAGCTCGGGAGCCACAATCTTGCCGGTCTGTCCAATCTGCAAATCGTTGGGCACAAAGCCGGCATCAACAGCGGCACGCGAGGCACCCACAGCAGCTCCAAACTTGTCAGCCAGATCGTACAGCAGCTTGAAGTTATCACCAGACTTGAGGCCACGTCCTCCCGAAATGATAACCTTGGCACCAGCCAACTCCGGACGATCGGACTTGGTCAGCTCTTGGGAAACGAATTCCGACAGGCTGCTGGCATAATCACCAGCAGGTGCCTGCTCCACGGCTCCACTGCCGCCGCTAGTAGCCGCCGGTGGGAAGTTGGTGCCTCGCACAGTGATCACCTTCACGGGATCCTTGGACTTGAGGGTAAGGATGGCATTGCCAGCGTAAATAGTACGCACAAATGTATCCTCCGACTTGACATCGATGATCTCGGAGATGGGAGAGACATCCAGCTTGGCAGCCACGCGGGGCAGCACATTCTTGCCGAAGGCCGAAGCGCCAGCTAGGATGTGGGTGAACTTGAACTGAGATTGGGCGGCAAGGACCAAAGGTGTCAGCGATTCGGCGGTGAAACCCTTGAAGGCAGCATTCTCGGCCACCAGGACTTTGGTAACGCCCTCGACTTTGGAGAGAGCCTCGGAGGCCTGCAAATAAAGATAAAGAGAAGTTTGAGAGTAATTCCTGAAGCTAATATTAGATTTAAGAGCCCTATATGATCCTATTTTTCAGTGGAATATCCTTAATTATGACATTTTCTGCCTTAAAAATGTTCTAAAACAAGTTTTAACCTTTGAAAACCTTTGTAAACTACCTAAAATGTAATGAATGCTTCCCAGTCTATTCCTTCTTCAGCAAGACAACTATTTATATAACTGCCTGCCGGCAAATGCTTTCTTTTCTCACAGCAAATATCTGCTAAAACTTTGAGAAAACCTAGAAGATCTTACTTTATATAAAAGCTAAACCCTCTACCAAAATCTAGCAAGATATATCCTACTTTTTTCGGTATCTAAAACACATTTTGTGAGACTTTTGGGGACGCAAAGCGATGAGACTTACGGGTCCACACTTGGTGCCAGCCACCAGTACTGTCACGTCACCGCCGATCTTCTTGGCCGCCGAAATGGTGTTCAGGGTCAGAGGATTCAGGGCCTTATTGTTGTGCTCGGCCACCACCAAGGTGCTCTTGCAACGCTGCAGCTAAAAAGGGAAATTAATTATTATTAAATTGTTATTTAATTGAGAGCCGCCAGCGCCTGCGCTTATTTAATTTTAATAATTTTGTTCAACTTACAAAGCTGCTGCGCATCACATTCCGCGTGCTGTTGACAAACATTTTCGGGATTATCAAGTTGGATTATCTAATGCGCGGATAGGTAGAAAATTGTTTGATTAATTACAAACTTAATTAAATTTGATCAAAAACTTACCTCGGCTACAAAAAAATCACAAAAGTCCAAAGGTTCCTCGCCGCGAATCAGCTGTTCAGGCGTTTGTCGTTTTTTTGAACATTTTAGCCGCGCTACAGTGGGGTAACAGAGGTGGAAATGTAAAAATTAATTCTGGAAAATAATATATATATAATAAATCAATATAAGTCGAATGTTTTTAATAGTTTTTTAATTTATCTTTAATATTTATTCGTTTAAACCAGAAGATTTAAAGAATTGATTTTAAGATTACACAAATAAAATGTAATATAATTGTCTAAAACCAAGCTTTGCCACTCCACTGTGCGACTGGTAACAAACCAGTGCTGCCAGACCCGTGTATGTCAAACTGTTATACTGACCTAACAGTGACATTTCTGTAACATGTGTTAATTGTATTAGTCTGGCAACTCTCTTAAAAAAAACAAGCATTCTTTTATAACTCATTTTTTGTGATTTTGTAAGCAAAATTCGAAAATTGAGTTTTTAAGGGGCTGGTTTTATATTAAAAACACATCTTAGACAATGGCCAAGGCGATACCCGACCGGTGAGTAAAGAACATAGATATTATCTGCTCGGTTTGCCCTAGAAAATCCCTTTGTTTACATTTTTTTCAGCTGGCTGAACTACAGTCCGATCGGCAAAAGAATTCCTGGGACGCGTTTCATCGCCTTCAAGGTGCCGCTGCATGAGGTAAGTTTTGGCCCTTAAACCATGGACATTCCATGTCCCCGAAACCGGTTGGTAGAAAGGGGCCAGGAGGGGCCACCGACAATTGATGGATGTGACGGTGGCGGCGGCAAGGACCACCGACTTGGCAGTTTCCCTCTAAAAATAAATAACAACGGACAGCGACGACGAATTTTGTGCATTGTAATTATGCATAAAAGTGGCAACTGGAACATGGACATGGGACCCCACACATGAATATTAAATTAAATTGTTTTTGCTTAATTAAATAACGCCACGAAGCTGCAAGCGGTCTGCCTCCTCCTGCTTATATATATTAATTGCCTGCCGCTCCGGGGCAATTTTGCATAAATTGAGCAATTTCAGAGTCTTGTATTTGCCTTTGCCTTATCCCTCATCGTTCCTTCGTTTTTTCTCCTTTTTTGCAGAATGTCAACGCCAGGGTGGAGGAGAAACTGCGCCTGGCGCCTGGATCGCTGATGGAATCGGTGCCGAATCTGGGCCTTATCATCGATCTGACCAACACGAATCGCTACTATCATCCAAATGCCTTTGCTGCCAATGATGTGCGTCACCAGAAGCTAATGATACCAGGGAAACAGACGCCATCACAAGCGTTGGCTAAAAAGTAATTTTAACTTATTAATAACAGGGATTAATAATAGATAAACATGCATAGCAAGAGGCATAATCCGATATGCTATGTCCACATAAGTATTGCACTCAAGCTCTTTTCTAGAATGTCAAAAAATGTAATATATAGCATTTTCTACTATGCAAAAGTATGTAATTTCTCTTTAAAACAGCAAAGGGCACGAGAACTAACGGTTTGAGCAGCAGCTCAGCCAGCTGCCTGCGTATAAAGATAACTGTTTGAGCAGCGTGAGCAAATTGAGCCACGGCGTGCCCATCGCTGCTTTAAAATATCGATTATAATCGAGAAATATGTGTAAAATATTTATTTTATTTATAAACAAAAGAAGATAAACATAATTCCAAGTTTAAATCCAATTTGCTACACTTTAAACCAGCGAAGGGCACGCCGTGGTTCAATTTGCTCACGCTGCTTTAACCGTTATCTTTAAAAACCGTTATCTCTTATCGAATTAGCTGGTTCAGTTGCTGCTCAAACCGTTAGATCTCGTGCCCTCCGCTGCTTAAAACCATAAACATGCCTTAAACTTGCTCTCGTGTTTCCTTAATTAAATTTATTAACATATGTGTTACTATATGTCCAACTAATAATCCCCTATCTCTATTCCCTAACAGATTCTGTGGCTTTGTGGCCGACTTCCTTGCCAGCAATGCGGATAATGGTGAGTGGCTTGTCAAAAAACCTCCCACATGATGGCCTTTTTTTGGCCGTGGGAAACGCTTTCCCGTCAACAATGCAAATGCTGTCCCCGAAGATGCATATCTTTTCGCGTAATTAGAGCCACAAAAATATGCAAACAAAAACACACATATCAAACGCGGAGGGGCAGCCGCAATTACCACGTATCCTAATCCCAATGCGCTGCACTGCCTCCAGAGATTCCTATCAGCCGGCAAGCGCACCGCAAACACAAAGAGGTGAAATGTGCCGCCAGCAAAGAGAAATACTCTATTTAACCCTTTTTAGCAGCCTGTGCGCCAGTGTGGGCGCACACACTCAATCAGTCAGTCAGGCAGTCAGTCAGTTGGTTGGCCTTTGGGGCTCAGCAGCAGCAGCGGCAGCAGCAGCGGGAAGAGAGAGGCTCACTGGGATCTGTGGAATCTCTGGGAGCCTGTCTGCCAGTCAGGAGCCCGGGCAAACAAATCACTTACGTACGGGGCATGGAGCTTAGTCATGCCGCCAGAGAGAGGATAGAGAGAGAGTGTGTGTGTGAGGGAAAAGGCATTTCCAATTATGCACAAAAGGCATGCGCACAGGCGCGCTTTTCATTTATATATTTTCCATAACGAAGCAAATTGCATTGAGGCCTTTGATGCAGTGAGAAAAACTCCTAAATTGTGAGAAGCTTATTAAATAATTCAAATGCTATTTAGTCTTGATTCTTAC
>JAEIIH010004505.1:0-10820 GCA_018904745.1 Drosophila orosa
GTAAAAATATTTCATACAACTCTTTTTTTTTTTGTCTTTACCCCATAATTATCTTCCAAATTAACTTTCATCATCGGCTGGCAATGGATTTCCTCAAGTCCGCTTGGGGTTCCGTCCGTTCGCTGAAGTCTGATAAGCCGTATACGATAAGCGTGCAAGACTTACAATCGCCTTGCGATTCAGGGATTTCCAGCTTTGAAATGTGCCTGCCACTCGAGCTGCTGCGACTCCAGTTGATTCCCCCCGGGTGCAAGTTGCTGCTGTCAATTGCACATCAGTGCCGAAGGGGGTATGCGGCGGTAGTGTGTGGAGGGGGAAGTGGCAACAAATTTGTTGAAATCAAGTCAACAGCTAGCTGCTGTTGCTTCCACTACTGCTTCAACACACATGAATGTGAAGGCATTTACACACAGGAAGAATGAGCACTTGGAGCAAGAAGAGATTCAGTGATTTTGTACAATCAAATATTAAATATTTAATGAAAACTAAATTTTTTAGGATTATTTATAGTATACATTTCTAGAAAAATTTGAAATTTGGAGCAAGAAAAGATTAATCAGGCAATTTGCACATGTCTTTAGCTTGGAGAGTTCTTTAGGATTTATGCTTTAAAATATTTAGTTTTTTAGGAACCAATTAGTTTCCTAAGATTATTATAGTAAAATGTATAGGATTTTAATGCTAAAAGAATTTCCATATAAAAATTATATTATATTCAAGCATAAATTCAACTCTTAACAATATTAAATTTAACTTTACCAATAAGTCACTGAAACCTCTTCGCAATTCAACTTTTATCAATAAAATTTAATAAAAGACTAATTTGTTAAAGACATAAATTATACATTAAAACTATTAATAAAATCATCTCAAGTGCCTCGTTATTAATTACAGTGCATACATTCTTACAATTTGGAATAGCAGCACTTCAAATTACAATCAATTGGGTTTGCAGCTCAATGCAGGCAACTGTTGCAAGTCACCCCTTTCCCCTTGGCTTTCCCTCTTCTCCATCCCTTTTGTATAGCAAAGGAAAAACTTTTTTTCTCTCTTTTGGGTGGCAACGACGGCGGCGGCGTTGAAACATTTTAATTTGATTAAATTTCATGTGACCCAAATACCGGAAACAGTTATTCTCAGTGCCCTAGACGCAACCGCCGCCCACCGCCCACCGTCGACCGACGACCGTCCCCCTTTGACCCCCCAGGAAGAGTGACAATGGCCTCGCATTACGAAGAAGCGAAAAAAAATAAAGGGAAAAAGGGAAAACGCAGAGAGGCGAAATGGGCGCAAAACAAAATCAAAATTGTGATGAAAAAAAAAGAAGAAGGGGGGGCTAAAAGTGCGGTGGAAAAGCTACGGGGTGTGGAATTTAAAAGGTACACAGTGAGAATAATATAAACGTTTATTTCTTTATGTAGATGTCTAGTTTTTGTGGCAATTTATATTTAATAATGTCTAGAAAAAAGGTATTTCATGGAAGAAATATAATTATAGGTATTTATAATGTATTACAGGTATACAGGTGTATCTTATAACATACTTTATTTGTTTAAAAACAAATTTCCCTTAAAAACAAATATAAAAAAACAGAAGTGACTCCGGAAAAAGATAACGGTTTGAGCAGCGTGAGCAAATTGAGCAACGGCCTGCCCTTCGCTGCTCAAGGGATTAGCTTTCTAGAGATTGAGGATATTTTTAGCATAAACAAATGGTAGTTCCGAAAACCTAGTCTTTCTATAGATTTTCCTTAGACAACTTGACTTTAAATTAATTTAAAGGCTATTTATGTTATAAATCAAGGGATCTATTTAATACATTTTTGTTTACTGTGTATTCTTGTTGAGGGGGTTTGTGCTAAATGGATTTTTGGGGTGTTCCCTTGGCCAACAACGTACTATATGGTATAGACCTTTAAACGTGCGCTGGTGACGTTGACGTCTTGTTTTATTTTATCCCCATGAAAAGCAATTTTCATGCGTGGCTTCTTCTTTGTTTTCTGTGTGAGTGTGTTAGTGTGTGTGTGTATCTGTGTGTTTGTATTTCCGCTGGCAGAATCGAAACCAAACCCAAAATCCAAACCCAAAGCCGGTTTTTCTTCAAAGAAAAATATATACAAAGAAGAAGAAAAAAACACACGCACACCAGCTAGATGAGCGTGCGTAAAGTGCGTAACTGTTGTTGTTGTTGTTAATAAGAAACGGGTTTTGCGGGGACAACTTCTTCTTCGTCTTGTGCTGTGTGTAGCGGCCTCTCTGTCGCACGCTAGCTGGTGTATACAGCTGTTTTCTGTTTATCTCGCACTTTCCGCCTCTTCTTTACATTCGTGTTTTTGTTTACGTTCTGTGGCACGCACACGGACACGCACAGGCTTACGAGCACCCAGCCATCCCCCTCCCTCCTTCCTTTCCCCTTGTATCTCTCTATCTGCAAGTTTGTCGTATCTGTGAGTACGAAAAAGTATCTGCGTGTCTGTGTGTGTGTGGGTTTGATTACACTGAGTTTGGCTTGATTCTGGAGCGGAATAAATTTCCACACTTTGCTCGTCGCGGGTGCTGCTTCTTTTTTGTTGGGGAAAACCCCTAAATGCCCCGCGGCCTTACTTAATCACCGAAATTCGACTTCAACGCTTTCACTTTTTCACTTTTAAATTAAGTCATAATAAAAGCCAAACAAAAAACAGCCTCATAACGAATCAAGAAAGAAGCAAAAAAAAAAACGTAACCTACTTTCGTGTGAATATACTGCGCAGAAAAAAAAAATTAATTTATATATATTTTAGCTTCGAGTTCAATAATTAAATCTCTCGCAAACTGGACTTTCAAGTGGCCCTTGGCGCTGTTCCGCAATCAAATCAAACTTTTTGTTTTTTATGGCGAATATTTTATGGGGTGGTCTTCCGGGTTAGAAGAAACTGCAGACTTAGATTTAAGTTTTATGCAAATATTTATTGGATAATTCAGCTGGTTTTTATCAGCTCGCTTCAGTTTATCTTTTTTTTTTGTAGAAACTATATACTTTAGACTATCCAATGTTGTGGCCATTATTATTTTTGTTATTTTCTTGCTGCCGTCGTCTTTCTTTGAGCGTTAATCAAAACCCCATTTCAAACTGACCCAAATACCAAGGTGGCATGTACCCGAAACGCCAAAACGCCAAACTCGCGCAGACACACACTCAAATAATCAGGTGTTCAGGTGTGCCTCTGCCTCTGTGTGTATGTGAGTATCTGGCCAAGCTTATGCTGAAAGGCCGCTTTTGAAAAAGCTAAAAATCGAACAACAAAAAGGCGCTTTGATATCAAAACTCAAACGAAACCGAAACAAGCTGTATGCATTTTTTTGAAAGTAGTTTTCGGTTTGGGAATTCGGCGCTCGTCACCTTCAGTTTTATGTTTGTCTCTTTTGTTGCTGTTGTTGTCGTTGTGGGTGAGTGTATATGTGACTCCCTTATGATTGGTCCGATCTGTGAGTCAGACTGAGACTAGACCCACAACCACTTGTAACCCAAAACCACCGAGAACAAGTCGTTCATTCGTTCGGTCGTTCGTTCAACCTGCAAAAAGGTCAGCGAAGCAGCTTGACCGATTTCGAACATTCCCCCCTAACTTTTTTTTATGTGCACTCCGAATTCCCACCCCGAATTTATGGCCTCCAATTGGAGTGCATTATTGTTCGGCATGAAATTGCCAAAAACGCCGGCGACTTTCTACCTGAAAGAGATCTACGAGTTTGCCGGCAAGGTCGATTAGTCATTAGAGGGCAGACCCAAAACCCGAGAGCGGTCCTCGAGTGACCTGCGCCAGTCACTTTTTAGCCTGTTCCAAAAGAAAAAAAAAAGACAGAAAGAAGGATAAACAAAAACATGGCATACAGGCAAAAAGGACAAAAAGAGGAATTTATGTATTTGCCGGTATCATAAAACCATAGCAATGCAGCAAAGAGGGTTACGTCGAGAGCGAGAGGTTAGAGGATACCCCGGAGCAGGTCGTTAGCCGATTCCGATATCGAGTCCCAGGCCGAACAGCGGGTAGTCGGGTAGATATGGCAAGTTGAAACGGGACAAGACACGTCCTGCCAAGGACCTCGAATATGGCTGGAATTCCTCAGCTGATCAGGGACCCTTGATAAATGAGATCGCTGAGGTAATGGATTTATAAAAACACACACACGATACGTATGGATGTGGAAAGTTTCGGGCAAATCCAATTAACGGCTCGCAAATGTTTTTAAGGCGAGGAGAAAACCTTCAACACTGAGAAAAGTTCAAGGTTATAAATGATTTAATGGCAAGTTAATGAGTTTTGGAATTATTAATAACGCTAGTTACATTTTGGATTAAAGGAAGTAGAATATACACTAGCTTGGTTCTTTTTCAAGAATCTAGAATGTAAATCGGTGCCTAAAGATATGATTTAAAGGGTTTTGGATTCATACTTATTATTTGGTAGTTAGGAATTAGAATTCCAAACCCTTATTTAGAACATATTTCCCTAATATATCTTTACATTTTCCTCACAATTTCCAGCTCTGCAATATTTATTTTCTCTGCTGGACTTTGGCTTGAAAGCAAAGTTACAAATCAACTGCCACCGCTGTCATTGCCATTCACCTGGCGGTCAGCTGGCCGATGACGTATGGCCAAAGTGCACTCTTCGCCAGACCCAAAAATGGGTCGCAGCTTGGAAAAGTGAGAGGCCAGAAGAATACGTTAATTATTTATCTGCTTTTTTTTGTTGTTACCCGGAGAAACGAAAGTAAAAAGTTGACTGGAGAAATGGGTAACCCAGAAAATCCGCAGCAAAGAAGCCCAGAAGTTGCGTGCGATAAAGAATCACGAGGCAATGTCAATTTCAATTTCAATGCCATTAAAACGAATTTCGTTTTAAATGCAAAACACAGGTGAAACGGGCAGAGAGATACCAAGGCTCTAGCAGCTACAAATTACTCCACAGACAAGGCGGAAGTGGGCAGAGATTACCGGAATGGGCAACGCGGCTACTCGTCTTGAGTCGCCGGCCTGTCCTGACAAATTATCCCCGACATTCGTGCTGGATTCTTCGGCCCTAAATGAGCTTGCAAATTATATGCGCTCCACAGACTGGACACTTGATTCATGGCCCGGCAATTATACGTCATCGTAATTGAAATGCGAATGGAAATGGAACGTTAACGTAAATGTGGATGTGGATGTGGAACTGGCTGTGGACGACGTGGAAATGTAAATGAAAATGGAGATGGCGATGGCGATGGAAATGCGTGCAACAAGTTTCTCGTTTGAAATAACCTTAGAATTAATTGCCTCACGTTTCCGACGCAAACAAATAACAAACGTACAACAAAAAAAAAATGACGAAAAAACACTCCCCAACTAGTTTTGTGGCAAACAAAGGCAATTGCTCAAGTTGAACCGAAAACAATTTTCGGTTTTTGTGTTGAGTTTTGGAGCCCAAACTCACACACTCACGCACACACGTGACCATCACATGCCAGCGAGGACAACTATTGATAGATGTTACAAATTTCCACCCCCTTTCGTGATTACAAAACGAGCCAAAAAATAACGAGAAACGCACTCAGACACACACAGCCCGCAGCTAACAAAAAAAACCAATTGTTGATTGACTTACAACAGCAGCGAACTTGAGCTCTTCACTTTTCTAGTTATTTTCGATTTTTGGTGGCGGCTCATGATGAGGTCATAGGAGTTGGGAGCTTGTAACTCGCACGTTTCCATAGCTAATTATGCCGAAAGATTCCGATTCCGAATTCGAAAACTTGAGGTCTGCCGCGATCGTAAAACGTAAAGCCAAGCGACACGATCGGAGATACATTTTCAGTTTTTCCCATTTTGGGCAGCCACATATCAAACTTGATCGGGTCACAGTACGGGTATCCGTATCTGTATCTGTATCTGTTTCTGTTTCTGCTGGATACAATGGGCATACAATGGGCCGCCATCGAGCTGGGGACAAGCCCACACATCTGGCAGCCAGCTAACTGACAAATTTATCGACTCGCCGCCACACGGAAAAGATACGGATACGCGCAGCTGACTTGGCATTGAAGACCGCGTATCTGTAGCTGGCTGTGTATCTGTATCTGTAGCTGTAGCTGTATCTCTAGCTTGCAGTATCTCGGCATTCGTCGTATGCAACAATTACAAGCGTTTTAAGCGATTATTAGACGGGAGAGACAGAGAGAGAGAGACAGAGCGGAGAGAAAAACCCGAGGCCCGCAAAAACAAAACAAAAAATAAACTAAAACTGAACTGAAACTGGGAAAGCCGAAGGTGCGGATAGGAAAAGAGGGAGACGGAGCACAGCTTGATGCCGGCTCTAGCCCCCGTCCCTGTCCCTGTCCCCCTGCAGCGCAGTCAGCCGGCAAGCCGAGAGCATGTATCTCCCAGATGCATGTGTTTCGCTCATGTATCTAACTATCTTTGCCATCTATATTCAGCCGGCATCCATGTATCCGCATCTCTGTGTGCCTGTGCCTGTGACTGTGCCGTGCCTGCCTGACTTATGACGCAATTCGAAAAGTTCATCTGCGATCTTGCTGCTGCCGTCTCCTTCCACCAGCCAGGGAATTAATCTATATAATTAGCTGTAAAGCGTAGAAATATCAGGCCATTTCAATTGCCATGTATCTCCATTTAGCCCTGAAATTGTCGCGCATTTATTGCAATTGTCTCTCTTTTACCCCGATCTTGTTCTACTCTTTGTTTCTTTGTGGGTGTTTATCTATTGAATTGTTTCACGAAACCCGAATTCTAAACAAATTTTCATTACGACACCATCATCATCATCATCAGCATCGTGAGCAGTGGCAGCATCGTCGTCGTCGTCGTCATTGAGATTTTTTTTGGGTTCGCATTTGGATTCGGGGCGATTCTATAAATGCCCCATCCGATGTTTCACTCTTGAATTATTTTTCGCTGCTTTTATTTATTAATTTTTGTTGTTGTTCTGTTTTTGTGTTTGTTTAGCGAGCAGTTCAACGATTCGAGTGACGTAATGGCAAAGGGGCTGTGGCTGTGGCTGTGGCTGGAGGATTAGGTTGATCATGTGTGTTGAGTGGAATTAATCAGGAAATCGTAAAGGAAAAGTAGGAAAAAACGTAGCCAATCTTATAAGGTAAGACAGATGCCAAGCTGTTATGAAAGATGTTATTCTTAGAGTCTGGATTTATTTGAAAATAAACAGTTTCTATAGGAATAAATCGTAAAATTACGACTCAATTAAGGAATTCATTTTCCTGGCATCAGCATATTATTTTGATTTATGAAGGGTATACGATGGGTATAATTAAATCTGAAGGATGTTCAGCTTTCGCCAATCTAATCTTGGAGGCTCGAACCGTCCTCAGTCGAAGAGGGTTCTATATATCAGAGTGTTCGCACAAGAAGGCCATCCCAGAGCGTAACCCAATTACGTGCCAAAAAGCGGAATGCGACCCTCGACGAGTATTTTTTGTGCTTTTCTCTGTTTTTTTTTTTTTCGTTGCATAGTTGCACATAGAACGTGATTGCACATACACACTCAATGTGTACTGTTTGGTGCGGTGCGGTACTGTACTCGGGGTGCGAGTAAATATGTGCTCCGAATAAGCGAGTATATAGAAGCATAGATACATATGTATGTACATGTGTATGCTGCGGCCATGGGGCAGGGACAGAAAGGGGGTGTGCTGTGGCCAGGTCAACCTTGACACACTTATCTGCCGCCCCAATGGCGATGATGATTATGCTGAGACGATGATGATGATGCCGTCGACTTGGGCAGCGCAGCCACTTTTTTCTTTATTAGCTGCATCCTCTTTCCAAATATAAAATCTTTTAAAATCGTTTTTTATCTAATTAAACATTTTTACGTGTTTTTAAGATTATACCCTCTTCCTATCAATTGTTTTTAAGCTGAAGAATATAATATAAGCTTATGCTTTACCATTAAAAATCAAGATACAATGAAAATCTCTTAGAATTCTCAAGTATTGGGTTGGTAGGGAGCATGAAATAAATACAAGAGTTGGCTAAGTCTTTAAAATAATATTCAAACTATAAGGTTTTAAAATAAATTACAAATTTTCTGAATAATCAAACCTAAGTAGTCAATTTTTAGCCACAATAAAACGAAATAATAATAAGCATAATAAGAAAAAGGTTCTTAAAAGTTTTGATGGATAAGGGAATACGTAATCTAATATTATAGTAGAAATAGGGTTATAAATTTGTCAACACAAACTGGCTTCCATGTATAATTAATTCCCTTAACCCCTAACAAGGGGTTAACCCGTAAAACCTGATAATTCAGGTGAACCCCCTTGCTGGGGGCTTAACCATTTGGGTGACTCACCTCATTTCCAATTGTGGTAATCTTGACAATCACCTCATCCTTGCTGGCATCGTGCTGAATAACATCGCCACTCTGCTCGCGTCCATTATATGTAAAGTAGACCCGCTGGCCGGGCTGGAGCTCCGTGTCCAAAATGGATCGGAAGCCGGGTCCGATGAGATCCGATTCGCGGAACTCCTTGATCATGGCGCTGCGGCGCAAGGCCTGAGCCGGACTGATGTGCACGCTGGCGACGACGCGACGCGCCTCCACAATGACCGACGACGAGGGATCTGTGGAGGATGCTAGGCCCGATGGCGAGGACGACACGGAGGACGAAATACCGGAGTCGACAGCGGTCTTGAAATCGAAACGGACCATGTAGCGCGTATCGGCGTTCAGTTGGGCGTCGCCGGGCGCCAAGAAAGTGTGCGACGATGGCGGCGGCGGCGGTGGCGGCGATAACGGTAGGATCGGTTTCCCGGCCGATGAGTACGACGGCGGCGTCTTGACGTCCGCGATGACGCCGGAGTACCAGAGGCCGTCCGGTCCCGGGGCGCACACCTTGGTGCCGATGATGGAGCGTTTGGCTAAACGGCGGCCGGTGGACATTTTTGTACGTATTTTTTTTGGGGGGGTTTTGCCAATTAGGGATTGGATTTTTTTATACTCTTTCTAGAGTGTTTTCTTTCTTTCTTTTTTTCTTTCTTGCTTTATTTTGCTGTTCTGTTTTTGGTTTGAACTTAGAGCCTGAACTTGGCCTTAATGGATCGCCACATTTTCTCACACTATTGCACTTTGAGTATTTTTTGCACTTTTTTAGTTACACTTTTTTGCACTTTTTTTTTTCTGTGGTTGTCTGATTTTTTGATGGGGTTTATTTCCGAAAAAGGGAACTTAAGTCTGGCAGACGTTCTTGGTGAGACGGAAGACCTGGAACTTGCCTAAGCTACTGGTGGCGGCCAGTTTCTTGATGACGTTCTTGTGGTACTGCTCCAGGGAGAAGGTGACGCGCTCGTTCAGGTGCTGGTTGAGCTGCAGGCGCTGCAGGAGCAGGATCGGCTGCGATTGCGATGATGATGGCGATGATGATAGCAATGTTGGCCACTGGGGCGGCGATGGGAGCAGCGGTTTAAGCTTCACATGCTCGGCGTCGCTGGCGTCGTCGTGGCAGTTGCGTTTGAGCCCAAGCATAATCCAATTTTGGCCGCTTGTAACGTCAGCTTGCAGTTGTTGCACTTTTCGGGGGGTTAAAGTTCACTGTTCACGGGTTAAATTGCGGTTTGGTCACACTTGTTTTTTTTTTGTTGTTGTTTGCTTTGTTTTTGATGCACTTTCGGCAGAACTTTGTCGCTTTGTTGCTTGCTTTGCTTTCGCTGCCGGTCGTCGTTTCACTTTTCTCTCAGTTTTCTCTCACACTGACACACGCACACAAAGACGACAGTCACACACTCGCCGGAGCGGCTGCTGCACTGATTTGTTTTGACTTTACTTTTTCACTTGATTCTTTTTGCGAAGGAGTTCTCGCCAGCGTTTTTCCCGCGGGAATGGCCAAAGGTAAGCCCTTAGCTATACAGCTTATGCTATTTGTTGAATGCACGGCTGGGCTTCTAACTTGGCGTTGCTTTTCGGTTGTTCGCTGCTGCTGCTGCTACTGCTTTTGCTGGCAATGCTTGAAGTATCGGTCTGCTCCCGAGAGTTGGCTTTGAGAAACTGACGCGAGCGAATGTAGCGCTAAGTGCGCCAAGCAAGCGAGCGGCGAGATACAGTTACTCGCACACATACACTCACACACTCTGTAGCGCGCGCTCTCTCCCTGTGCCTCCTCTCTCTCTCTCTCCGCCGCTGTTGTACATGGCCGTTTCTATAGCATCTACCTGCTTGGAAAAGCAAAACAACATACGAACACATAATTGGAAGGGGGCACGGGCACTGTGTGTGTGTAGGTGTGTGCGTGACCGCTCTAGAGAGAGAGAGAGAGAGAGGTGGGCTTCCCTCAGCATAAAAATGTTAGAGGAAAACTGCAATTTCCACGGCTAACAGCATAACAAACGACTGGCCAACATTGGGAATTGGGAAATTAACAGAAAAGTGACAGTTAGGATTCGGTTTACTTTGTAGATACAAAGATCTACGCAGAAAACCTACATATATCTAGAGAATTAATTGGAATAAACTTGGTTATTTAATTAATTGAGCTTTATCTATTAGGGTTTGCTACGTAAATATCTATGTGGAAGTATAAATATATAAAACATACAGTTAGTACTGAAATAAGTAATTATTCTTTAATTAATTCAATAGTTTCCATTAATGGGATCTATTGAAATGGCAATGAATAGACACAAAAAAATAGGGAGAGTCATGCCCAGCAGCTTTTAATTAATGATTACACAAACAATAATCATGATAATGAAATAATAACAATAAATATAGATTGATTTTTTCAATTGAATATTTGCTTTATTATTATTATGGTTTTTATGGT
>JAEIIH010004516.1:0-11014 GCA_018904745.1 Drosophila orosa
AAACCATATCGGTCTGTTAAGTCTTGCAATGTCACAAAGTTCGTGGGTATAAAAACTTTGTTTTTGTCGAAGTTTTCTGAATTAAGTATAGAATATATTTAAAATTTACGTTTTCATTAAAATTTACGTTTTGATATCTCCCTAATAATGTATGTTCCCTTAACAAAATTCAGCCGACCTAAAATCGTTAATAATATAATATAAATGAATAATTTATTTTAAACATCATCAAAGATTTAATATTCTCGTTTTTAAAAGGGTATTATAACAACATTTGGCTAGCTAGAAAAAACAGGCCGAGTCGCAAAAAATGTTTTTTGTTATTTTTTAGTGCTGTCAGATGATGAGACCCATCAGCTTCAGGGTTTGGCATTTCCATGGTGGGCCGCAACACACTTGTCCGATCCCGAGTGTGTGCGTCAATATTGTCTTCTGCCGTGGAACATTTCGGGTATGGCCACCAACTGGCAACCGCCAACTGGCAACTGGCACCGCGCAATTAGCAAAAAGTGTTAAGTACTTAAGTGGCAAGCGGTCTAAGTCAAGGCGCTGTCCGGGTCGCCGGCCAGGCTGGATTTGGATTTGGGTGCTGCGTAGGGGTTTTCGCTTTCCGGCTGCGTTCCCAGAGACGCACGCCTCCTCCTGGTTCCCTTTCGGCCAGCACTTTGCGCTTTTCTGCTTTGTTTCGGCTCATCCGACCATGTTGTCTGGGTCCGCCGCTCGGTGCGGCATCGTTTGAGTGCTGGGAAAATATCCAGTCAAGCGCAGCGAGGAACGCATTAGCATTTCGGCCGCTGACCCCGCCCTCCACCGCCTCCACTGCATCCAGTGGATGCTGGATGCTGGATGGTTAGCATGACGGACCCACTTGCCCTGTCTCGACTGCCGTTCTTGCTGGACGTTCTTTTTATTAACCACGCATTCATAATTCATAATTCCAATTTGCTGGCGAGGCCCCCGCGATCTTCCTCGAGTCCAAACAGCGTCGAAGAGAGCCATAGAAGCAACAGGAGGAGGGCTTGTCCCGTGAAGGAGCAGGGCCTGAGTAATGTGTGAACATGGATTCGAAGCATGCAAAGGCTTTTAGCCACACTCCCTTGGCTATCTCCTGGCAATGGAACGTCTTTCACTGGTCGGCATAATACTGTATTCCATATATTAATATATTTAAGTCCTCTTAAGGGCCACCAATCACATATTTTGGATAACCCTTTAGCCCGTTTGATGGTCTATTTGCCAGTCAGCTCGGTCGTAGCTCCTATTCTTACGGGTTACCCACCGCTCCCCAGCCATTAACCTCGTCCAAATGGCTTCTAATGGTAGCGCATGCCATGCAAATGCACACCACTCCAGAAGAGCTACGAAGCCACCAAGCACTTGGCTGCCACTCGAAGGAGCTCCCTTTCCAGGGGAGGAAGTGCCACCACCATCCAATCCTCAATCGTCTGTGCCGAGTGCTCCCTTACCCCGATCCTCGAATGTGGCGCACGCTCTGGACAAACTGCAGCTAACTGCCATAAAGCGGCGTTTATTTTGCCACAGGCCACTTATCTGCGAGGCTGGCTGCGGCTCTGACTCCGGCTCCAGCTTCAGCTGCAACTCTTACTCTGGCTGTGGCTGTGGCTGTGGCTCTGGCTCTGGCTCATGCCTGATCTCAACTCGGCTTGGCCGGGGCTTGTTTTTGTTTTCATTGCTGCGCCTGCGCACGGCCCCGACAACTGGCATTTTACATGTTTATGCGGCGATACTTGATAGGAGGGAATATTAAGGCTAAGCAAGCCAAACATATTTTAATAGATTCTATAAGAAAAAACTTTCTAAGAACCAATAAATAGTCTTATACTGTGTAAATGTATATTTTATCAAAATGAAAATATGGTAAGCAATTGTCTGTTTATGGTTCTTCATAAGGAGAAAAAACCATTTGCGATTTAAAATTATGGCGACTTACAAATGTAACGAGTTTATAATTTCTCGTTAAAAAATTCTTTGAAAGATATTTTTAAATTTGATGTTAGGCTTTTTTTACAAAACCTAGTCTAAATCTAGACTAAGGTTAATCTAAACCCATTATTTAGAATGTTCAGAACTCAAATTAATTAAATACAGAATCATTGATTCTAATACCTCGCATTGGAGTAGTTCACAAGCATCTTTCAGGTATAAACGTGGCCAGAGCCACCTATTAATTTGAATTCAAGCAGTCAAATGCTCCACAGCCGCAGAGTCAACAGCCAGGGCAGCACCAGAGCGGCACCAGAGCAGCAGCGAGAGGAGAAACAAAAAAAACGAATCCAACGACGAAGACAACAACGACTTGGAATCAATGGATCCACTTTTTTCCGATGCGTAGGCGAACTTGATTCACACTGAGATATGCGTTCCACCGAACTTTGATGTTTCGAGCCGTGAACCAGCTCTCCGCCGCTTCCACTCTTGGCTTTTCCCGCTCTTACCTTTGAAACG
Organism: Drosophila orosa; assembly: GCA_018904745.1. Classification (NCBI taxonomy): domain Eukaryota; kingdom Metazoa; phylum Arthropoda; class Insecta; order Diptera; family Drosophilidae; genus Drosophila; species Drosophila orosa. The sequence continues at coordinate 2,467 of JAEIIH010004516.1, forward strand.
CAAACGTTTTGTTTGGCGCTTTCGGAGGGGAGTGGTGGAAATTGGGAGGCAGGAGGGAAATGGAGATTCTGTGGGAAAGTTGCCACAATCAAATGGAATTCTGTCGCGGGAACTGTCCAACATGCCCGAACACATGTTGCAGCTGCCATCGGCCCAGGAATCACAATCACACTCCGAGCCGCTATCGCCCCATCTACAGATGGTAATATTATCTGCCTTGGTTCGGGGACTGCAGCTTGATTGCATCGCTGATTATTTCATCAAATGCATAATTTAAATTGAACAAAAGTGTGCGGCGCAGTGAAATCTTTCTAGGTGTCTGGCGTCCGACTGTCATCGGCCTGGGGCTAAGTTATGATTGGCTTTTTAGGTGGTCAGCCCAGCACACCTGTGCCGGGGCCCTCGGAAATGGAAAGTGCTGGGGGAATTCGAAAGGCAAATAAAAGGGATATTCAACGTGAGGAAGTAATTTGCAATATAAAGTGTGCTGGGGTTATTTAAATATTTCATATTAATATTGCAACTTATATAACGATAAATTGACTCTTTAAGTGTTAGCTACTGTGTCCCTTTTGGTAAATTAGTAATTATGAGTAGACACTCAATGTAAAGAAGAAAAAAAAGTAAATTCGCGCACTGGAATTATCTAAATTATTATCTAATTATAAGCAGACAAACAAAAAGTTATACGGGAAATTTGAATAGGCACTTGACAACTATTAGCACACATTAATTATGCCTGTATGTTGAGTTACTTATTAATAATAAAATAAATGCTCAGTTAATCCTTTTTTATTTTAGGTGTATGTGATTATTTCAAATAAGCCGATAGTATATCTATATTTTATTTATAACCTTTATGTTCATCTTGGTAAATTCCAAGAACACAAAAGAATGTAGGGAATCAATGTAGAGTTCCGTCAGGGCACTAAGAATGAAACCTCTGTCCATTATCTCAACGGACACAAAAGAGATCACTCCACAGGGACAGGGACCTATTGGGACCTATTCTAAATCGAATACCCCCATAAAACACACACGATAACTGCCACAACAAAGGATCAACAGGTGTGCATGTCATTAGGGCAAGTTTTATGGGCTTTTAATAGAATCGATCGTCTTCCCAAGTCTGCTAAAGAATGGGAGACGGAATCGAAGTGAAGGCAAGCTAAGCTCTGACCATGTTTAGCCATGACGCCGCATTTGATTCAGGTGACATTTGGTGGGTTCTAAATTAAAATAATTGGAATTGGGATTGGGATGTGGATTGGGTAGGGGGAAACAGAGTATCGTTTGCGACCTACCACACACATCGGCCACATTTCATCGATAATGAAAGATGACAGTAACGAGACGATCGACGTCGTGACAACATTTAAAACAATTTTATGCAAATTGAAATACGGTCAAGCGGGGAGAGGACGCACCCATCCAAAGAAACACAAACAAATACGAAACAAACCCATCCGATCCCTAGACACCTACACCACACATCGGTTCTTGGCCGGCACTGGGGCTCTTCTCAATAATTTACACAAATTTATGACCTGGAGGAGGGCTTCCTATGCCGAACAGGCGCTCGCTTCTCACATTTCCCAGGTTTCTCTTGGTCCGAAATCACTTTGGGCCTTCTGACACAATGAAGTCAGTCAGTTGGGCTTCTCGGGAGCCGGAGAGTTGGAAGTTCTGTCGAACCCGAACCTGGGTGTGCGGGTTCTCTATTCCAGCTCACATTTAACTAATTTATGCGGCTGTTTCAAGTGCCATTTGTGGTCCAGGCCGCACAGCTTAACGTTCCGTATTGCCAAAGGTTTTGTTGCATTTTGTCGGACAATGCCTTAGGTATATTCTGGCCCTCAGGTTCCGAATCCGACTCCAGCTCCGTTACATCGCATAACTTGTTATAGTTTTGTTTAACATATTTATGACATGCGCCTGCCCGAAATAATGTTTTTATTAGAGTCCCCAGCAGTGCTGTGGGTCTTTTGCATAATTAGTTGGATTCGACACAAATTTGGCAGCGGAGCGATATGGTAGATCGGGGCCAGAACAATCGTCACTCGGTTCTTTATTAATTTCTGACTGTGTCATGAGCTCTGCTTTTCCGGCTGGTCATCGGGGCTGTGGGTGGTAGCTTATGTCTTTTTGGAGAAAGACTTTTCTTGTGCGAGACGCGGAAATGATGGTTATATTATGTCGGCAGGTGACTCGATTATGAATCTTTATGCCTGTGCCCAATATTTCAGATCAAAGAGATCGTTTGGCAGATAAAGCCCCCTCTTATGGATCATTTGAATATTTATCTTTCGACTTCAACGGCCTAAACTATCTTAGCCCGACTTGGCGATGCGGTCTAGATAAGGAATGCGCATAAGAAATTGAAAACTTTCGGTGTGACAAGGGATTAGGAAGACTTCGCATTCAAATTGACATATCTGCGACCGACAAAGCTTATCGGATGGGCAGAGGTGAGAGAACCGGTCCCAGAATCACTCACATGACTCGCAGCCATTAAGCCCAATCCACTTACGCGGTTCTGTGTAACCAGCTTAAGTCCACGGCCTCTCCCTGCTCCCATTTATTCGTAGAATTCACCCGGCAAATAAAGGCCTAAATGTGTCTTCTCAATGGCCATCACGTGCTTATCAATCACAGAGATATATAGACAGAAACAGGAACGGCGCACACCGATGAGGATAGTGACACTGCTGGGTTGTCAAGGAGTTGCCGGGCCGTGCTGTTTGGCTAGATCATCAAACCATAAACAACATCAAATTGCCATTAAGGCCAAACGCAAAACGCAAAATGCAAAATGCAAATAATTGCACAGTCAGAGGCGTTCGGATGCCGGCGCTTTTCAAGCCCTCGGAGTCGCAGCATGACAAATACAATTAACATGGATGCGCTGGCCACGCCCTTGACGCCATTAAAATCCCCATGAGCCGCGCTAATTCCGCACACACACGCTCACGGACAACACATAAGGATGAACATAAGGATGGACTTACGGATAGCACACGAGGTGGGCGCAGGTGACGCCCGGCTTGCAGGTCTTGCCATCGCCAATAAAGCCGAGAGGACAATGGCCACATCTGGGTCCGGATGCGGAGTCCAGGCACTCCACACCTGCAAGAAAGTATTGGGGCATATGTAGGACTTTTTTTTATGAAACTAATTAACTTTAATCAATAAGTTGGCTACTTTAAATAATACTTTATATATTTATTATAAGCAAGCAATATTTATTGAAATGTGACTGTTCTCAAATTTTATTTCGGTCAGAATTTACGAACTTTAATTAATGTACGTCTAGAATACTAGATCATAAAAAGATTAATAGAAAATATTATAAAAAAGTGATGCATTTTACAAAATATAAATCTTGTATGAAGACAAAGTTTTATAAAATATTGTATTCAAAACTCTTATTAAATATATTGTGGTGGCTCTCTAGTTGCTTCAAATAAGTGCCCATCAAAAGGCTTTTAATGTTTTTTAACTCCACTAAAAGAAATGTTTACATTTTAAGTAAACGCACTTACCTGGATGGCAGGGATTTGCCGAACGGCAGTCGGGCTCCAGGCGCAATTGGTTGTCTCCGCTGAGGGGATTCTTGCAGCCGGCACAGTTCTCCAAGAGCATCCGCAGGTAGGCAATCTCCTGGCGCTGGTGGGCGACGTCTTCGCGGAGTAGTTTCACAAGAGCCAGTAAATCGCTCAGCGAGCGTGCGAGGGCGTCTGTTTGGAACAATGAGCGGGTTGGAACAGGGATCAGGGTAAATTAACAGTTGAGTTCATTGGGGACTTAAATAAAGCAACGATAATTCAGGAACACCCTCCCTCGAAAGGTGAGTGTGTGGGAAGCGTTCAGCGACTGACAAGATTAAGGTCTAACCGATGCAAAATCGCACTCGCACTCGCAGATCCCAGTTGGAGTGCGAACCAGAGGGTCTCTGATTGCAGCCTAATCCGCTTTGTCGCTCCAGCGAACTCCTTCCTTCCGTCGGGACTTTGAACAGCTGCTAATGCGATCGGGGCTTTAGTGCAGCTTAATGCAATGGGACAACAAAGCCGAGCACCAAATTCTGGCCTCCCCCTAGAGATGAGTCAGTGTGCTGATTAATTGGCGAAACTCGAATAATCCAGGCCCTAAGTTGTTCACGTTGTGTGTGGGTATTGTTTGGATCGGTAAGTGGATTGAATCACACTTGCATTAATTTATGCCACGAGCCAGGAAACTCTACTCATGAGATATCTAAATGACTAACCTCGTCAAGACATTGGCACCGGAACTATCGGATATTATTTGTCTTATGTGTGGGAAGAACCCCATTGATTAACTCCTAACTCCTTTCTTTCTAAATCCAACTAAACTGTTTACTATTCAAATATTTTTTCAATTTAATCTAAAGACCGAAAAGTCTTTATAAGGTAACGAGTATCCGTCGGAGATCTCTTTTGGCTTCTGAGCAAAATTAAAACCAACTCAATTTGTTATGTGGGGAATCCTGGAAAAGTCCACAAATTGCAATATATCGCTTATGGATCTGTCATCTCTAGGCCGCTTAAGTTGTATGACATCGTGTAAGACACATGGCAACAACTAAACTAGTTCAACGGAGTGGTCGGCTCCATCCATATGCACATCTGTCCGACTCTGTCGGTTTACCTGGCTGAGTGCCTGAGTGAGTTTTGTCAACATTGAAACGCCGCCGCCTTAACGCCCAAACGCATCCGTTCCGAGTCCGACCGAGCCCCACATCCTAACCCCGCCTCGCCAGCGATCTCGATCTCGTTTTGGTTTGGCCACCTTCGGAAACCTTCGCTTCTATCTGGTTCGTCGGCGGCGTGGCCACGTAATTCATTCATTACGATTGCCGTTGTCGTTGCCTTTGCGATTTATATATGCCGGCCTAAGTCAAGTACACTTGGAATAACCAGTTGTAGCTAAGGCGAATTTAAAATGTTGATTTAAGAATAACTTTACTAAGGCAAAACATATCCTTGTAATCAAAATAAGAAGCGAAATTGCAAGAGTAGTTGGCAGAACATTGCTTGCATATAGCAAATCAAATGTATGGGCGTTAAGCATCTTATTATCATATTGTCTTTGGTACAAGAATATTTAGAGTAAGTTAAGTAATGCACAAAAATTAAGTGATAGCTAAAGATAGCAAGACATCTTAGCTGTGATAATTTTAATGAAATCTATTTTTAGAATATCACCTAACATAACTAAATAGCACTTGGAATCTAGTACAAATACATACATATGTTATTTTATTGGAAATAATACCTAAAGGCCTTATAATTTCTTGACTATATCTCAGGAGAAACTTGAGCCATTTTCCTGGTGTAGCCTAGAGTCTGTATGACTGCTGAGTAGATTGTGTGGGTACAGATCAGAGCGGGCTACGGCTACCAATTTGGTGTCTTTGCACTGAGCCAGATAAATAATAATTATGCCGACTCGACTCCAGGTGCCAATGTACGAGTCTGTTTGTAGTTTAAAGCGAGTGCACAACCTATGCACGGGCTTTGTCATATCTCGGTGTTCATTAGTGTTGTCGCTCTCTGTGGGCGCCTCTCCCCCTACTGATCACTTAGCGGCGACTTATTGGCCAAGATGGTGACTTCGATGAGGGTACTTATGGCTATATCACACAGCCGCATATGTGCGTTTGCCTCATTAATAATCACTCGCCAGATTTATAAGGTATTAGCGGGTTAAGTGAAGATAGTTTACAGCTTTGGCAACCGGATGAACTTTATTATGTTCAAGGACAGGGCAATAGGATTACAAGGTTATTAACCGCGTTGATTGTTCTAATGCAGAGTTCTGAAAGCATATCAGAGTCATTAGGTATTTCCACTCCATTTGATCCAATAGTTAGTTGCCTTTTAAGTCTCGAAACCCACATATCTCTTGTGACTTATAAATAGCCCTTGTAAGTAATCAATCAACGTCAACAGTTGTGTCTTTTTAGGCCACTTATATTTTTGGCAAGTCAAAACAATTCATTCTGTTGGCAATTGGGTTGAACTTTTACGAATTATTACTTGGTATATTATTTACGTAATGAATTGCCTCTATTATACGCTACAACATTCACAATTTTCTGACTGCACTTTCAGAATGCCTTCTCTAGTTTTCAAGGCCTCGTTCATTCACTTGCACATGCCATTGAAATTTCAAGCCCCCACTCGATGCAGCAATCCCCCGAATCAGTTCCCCAGCCCACGCTCCCACTCCGACTTGGGCTGTTCTACCACATTTGCCTAATTGAATCACCTATGCTCCTCCGTTGACATAAACGCCAACCGACACAAGCCAAATAATTTCATCAGAGCGAACATCTAATCCCAGAGCCGTAGGAAGGAGCCACGCCTTTGGGCCGAGATTCCTTGACTGCCTTCAGACTACCGTGGGGAGTTGATCCACCACTGGGCGATGGGTGATGGGTGGATGAAGTGAATGTTGGGCAACCTACCTTCGCAGTCGCCGTGCAGAACGGGGATATCGCCACGCTCCACGTCCGTGGGCACCTCCTGGTGTCTGTGGTCGACGACTCCTTCCCGGGCAATGGTTGGCTCATACCAGCCGCGGACATCGCGTTTCTTGTTCTTCTCTAAAATTGTTGAAACGAGGGAGAAATATGACTTTAAAATATGTCCCTTAATTATTAGAAAAATGCTTTAAAGATTTCGTTAAAAAGTTGGAAATGTAGTTCGTAGAATACTAGCATAACTTACCACGTTCCGTGATCTTGTTGCGCAGCATGCGCCGATTGCCACGCCTATGATAGCCTTTCTGGCAATTGGCCCGCTGCAGGGATTGCTCCATGTCGCCATCAAAGTGCAGCGGATACTTGCGCTCCCGGAACTGCAAACGAAAGAGAAAACTTGTTGTTCCCCAGTGAGATAGAAGGGATCTCTATCACTCACCAGCTTGATCACCGGGTCATCCATCTGGGTGTAGAGCTTGGCGAGGTTCATGTCGATGTCGTGATGCGTGCTCGGCTTGCAGTCCACGTGGAGCGTAATCCTGTTCTTGGAGAACTGCAGAGCCAGAGAGCGGATGGTGCTCGTCTCGTTAATGTTGGGTATCTCAAAGTTCCGCGACTCGGTGGCCCCGTTCGCACTGATGTCCAGCGTGACCCGCTGTTGTTTGCGGTCCAGGAAGAAGGACATCTTGTGCTTCAACATGGGGAAATCGATCATGAAGAGGGCCTCAATTGATATGTGCAGCTTGCGCCGAGGTCTATGTGATGGCAAGAACAGGATTAAGGAGCTCGTTATGACACTTAAAACTTTCTTACCTTATGTGACGGGTAGATATAACAACATCGCCCTTTCGAATAAACTGTTCCAGTTCAGCAGAGGCAACTAAAGATTTGGAATTATGGATATATCATTTTCAAGGTGATATAGTAGGGAATTTTATCTGCACTTAGTTATTCTTTTTTTAGAAAGCTAGAAATACACTGGAGTTTCTTTTGAAATAAACCTGGTGCTAACACTATTTTCTTTTTTTCCCCTTTTTATTTACAGGGAACTCGGAAATCTCAGTTTCGTGCCTTATCTCGTTATATGCTTGTAGATCACTTACGAAACCCTCGAGACGAACTTCCGTTCTACGATACCCAAATATATTGATTACCAAATCAACAACTAAATACAAACAAAGATAAAGCACTGAGGTGGCCAAACCGCACGACCATTGGGTCATGTTTGTTAATCTCTCTCTCCGTCTCAGCCACTTGCTCTATTTATCCACAAACATTGGCAATCGGTTTTGCGCCTGCAAGAGATTACAGCACTTCGGACGCGGAACATGTCACTGTTTATTTTGGTCGCCGCGAGACTTTGCCTCTAATTTAGCGGGTCGTGTTAACCCAAAATAAATGCTTGAGGCGCAATCGTATTTGCCCAGTCCAAAAAGGCGGACCAAGGAATCCATCAAGACGACGACTCCATATAGAATTTCACGCATTTGCGCGGTTATTTGTCATGCTGCGACCAACTTTTGACAGGCTCAAGCCCGGTGACCTTCACGACATGGACATGGACATCGAAGTGGATGTAGATGTGGACATGGACATGGAACCCCCAGCCTCGTGGTCGTGATTGCGCTGCAGTAACGCCATCTACGGAGTGGGAGGTCAGCAACTCGGCAGAAAACGAACCCAACTGTCAGTCGGCGACGTTTGCATTGGGATTCGGTTCGAAATTTACATAAATCGGCGCTAGTTGGTGACCAAAAGTTTGCCATTTGGGCGTTTATCTGCAAACATTGACGTTGCAGGCATTCGCATGTTAAACCATAAAAAAACGGTGAAAATATGGTATTGATTTACACTGCGGAAATATTTTGCAGATTGAATTTAACATTTTCTTTTAAGAGTTAATAGGCCTTGCGCAGAAAATGCTAAGGGAAACACGCAGTGTTTTTAAAAATTCAATTATATTTTTAAACACGCATTACAATTAAACAAGAAAGGAAGCTAACTTCGGAACACCGAAGTTTGTATACCATTGCAGTTTGAAAT
>JAEIIH010004552.1:0-10700 GCA_018904745.1 Drosophila orosa
AAAAAATGAAACCAGCTACCAGCCCGAAAAGAAATTTCGAAAATCGTAAAATTCGAAAATTAAAATCACTGCGCAGCCGCGGCTCGCTCGCTGTCCAATAGGAGTTCCGATTGGGAGTCTGATGTCTGTCCGCCAGAGCTTGCTGGTGCTGATGTTGACGTCGCTGTTAACTTCGGTTGTTGTGTCGCAGAAATTATGCAGAGAAAGAAATTAAATATTGAAAGATTAAGACTTACACTTCGGGGGCTCGTTAACCCGTCACCAGAGATTCGTTATTAGTGGGTTTTCGTTTGTTTCTATTTACAGAACATTTCGGTATTATTTGGCTAAAGGTGCAGTTTTTTATGTGTGTGTGTGTGTTTGAGATGCGGATGCCAGTGTATGTGTGTGAGTGTGATAGTCGTTGGTTTATCTTCTTCATTTGCTGACGCCTATGGTTATTCCTCTTCCTCCTCGCTTTCCTCTGACGAGGAATTATCCTCTTTCTCGTCTTCCGGTTTACTACTCTCTTCCTTGTCGGCCGTTTCTTCCTCTTTTGTTTCAGGCTCTTCGGATGTCTCCTCCTTGGTAGTTTCTACCGCCTCTTCTGATTCCTCCTCTCTCTTATCTTCTGATTCTTCTTGGTTCTCCTTGCTTTCATCGTCTTCTGTCTTACTTTCTTCCTTTTCGGTCGCTTCTTCCTCTGGTGTTTCTTCAGGATTCTCTGATTTCTCCTCCTCGGCAGTTTTTTCCGCCTTCTCTTCTGTTTCTTCTTTCTTCTCATCGCCTTCGGCAATTTCTACTTCCTTATCAGTTTCCGTGGTTTCTTCTGATGCTTCTTTCTCCTCCTCTTTCTCCGTTTCCTTCGCAGCATCTGTCTCTGCTTTCTTAGCTTCTTCATCCTCTTCTTGTTCATCGTCACTAGACTCTTCTTCCTCCTTGACTTCAGCATCTTTCTCCACCTTTTCCGCTTCATCCTTTTCTTCCTCTTCGTCACTAGACTCTTCATCATCGTCCTTATCCTCTGTCTGCTTTTCGGCAGACTCCTCTGCTTTTTCAGCTTCGTTTGTGCTTTCTTTGGTCTCAGCCTCAGATTTTTCTTCTGTTTCCTCTTTGTCTTTATCTTCAGTTTCTTTGGTAGGTTCTTCTTCAGATTTTTCGTTGTTTTCATCTTTTTTGGTATCATCTTCGGATTTTTCTGTTTTACCATCAAGGTACAAATATATGTTAGTGTCTAAAGGTAAGTACTCACTTTAAAAGTAAAGAATTACTACATTTTCTTATTCTTTTTGTTTGAAAAACGGAAATTTAAAAGTAAAGGTTAAATGAAAAAGTACCAAGTTGTCTGTAGTTGTTCTTTTGTTTTAAATTACTAAGAGTACATGTACGCTTAAGGACTTTCTCCACTGTTTACCTGTCTCCTCTTCTTTCTTTTCCTTATCCTCGGATTCTTCATCTGCAGCGGTTTCAGTCTTTTTGTGGGTTGTGATTGGATTGTGGTTCGTGCGAATGTGATTTTTGTTGGGAGGGAAGTGGAAATTGTATATACAAGATCATATCAGTGGGATATCTACCTAAACTGGGCTTCTATAGTGCAAGATCATGCTTTCGTTAGCTACTATAAGCTTTAAAACTGAAGTGTTAAGTTTGGTTCATGCTAGAAAGGGTAATTTATTACCTTTTCCTCTGAATTTTCTTCTTTATCTTTGTCGGCGTCTTCTTCGTCACCCTCTTTTTTCTCCTTGTCCTCGCCATCTTCGCCCTTTTTTTTAGAGAATCACGCACTCATTAGTATTATTACAGAAGAATTCTAAAGCTTAGTAATCACCGCAAAGAATGCTCAAGAAGTATACAAGAATGGATAATGAACATTTTTGTTGTAAGGATCATTTTGAAGGAGTTTCTTTGAGAATTTGACTTCTACTCTATCTTTGATTATGAAGATTACACAAATTGCTTCGTCAAGTAAATGTTAAGATAATTTCATGAAATTGATATCCTTTTCAATTTTAAAGTTACATCCTTTCAAAACCCATTCTTTTTACAATTATTAACATCAAAATCTCCTGTAGCTGCAGCGATGTTAAGTGTCTTGTGCTGTTAAGTGTTAGAAGTTGTTAAAGTGTTAGAAAAACAAGCTTGCAGTTGGTTATGTTCTTTTTTAGTTAATACAAATATATTTCGTTTTATTACATGGGCAGCGCTTTTTTATGTTTTAGCATTAACATAACGGCGGCCGCACAAAAAGTTTCAGCTCTCTACGCTCTCATTTAAGTCGTTTCAACTTAGGCTTAAGTGCTGGCGTGAATTCCGAGTCCGTACAGTTGGGTATAAATGGTACATACAAAGGTGTGTGTGTGTAGGATGTTAATGATTATAAATATTTTTGATTAAAATTGTCATTTCACTTAAATACGCTCGTAAACTTAGCTTAAGAACCGCAGTCGTCGTGTTGTGAATTTGTTTAAAAATTAAACACAATTAGATGGTATACGCAAGTGCCTGTTTTCGGTTTCTAAACGTAAGCAAAAATTTCGGTTATTTGGAAGATCAAATATACTTCAAGTGAAGCCAGATTTGCATTTTAGAACAAGTTTAAAAATTGCCCCTCCTTCGATTTGCTTAAAAGGAAAAGCATTATTCGATCCATTTCCATTTTCACCGAATTTCAATAGGAATAGAAAACGGAAACAGGGGTATTTAAAATATAGAAATAGAGAGTTGGTAGTGTCTGTGCTGTTAGATAACATTACGGGTTATTGCTCGTGTTAACTTTACGGCTTTAGTTTCAAGAAGTGGCTGTTAATTCTATTGCTGATGCTGCTTTGTTGAAGATGCTGCTGTTGTTCGTTGCGTCTCGTAACAGTTAACGGAAAATACAGGAAAATTGCTCAAGCTCAAACCTCGGCCTTCTCCGCCGCCTCATCGCCATCCGCAGCCTTCTCCTTCTCCTTCTCCGCCTCCGCCTCCTCCTTTTTGGCCTCGCCATTCTCCTGCTTCAACTCGATCTGGGCGGTACTGACCGCCGTGGTATCGGCGGGTGCCAGCTTGAGGAACACCTCCAGGGTGTCGATCTCGTTGGCCATGTCGAAGGCGTCGTAGTCGCCGCAATACTCCTCATCGTTGAACAGCTGCGGCGGCAGGGGATGACGGGGATCCGGATCGCTCACGGTGCCACCGCTGCTAGTGGATTTGTTTTGCATCAGCTCCTTCTCGGACTCCTTGCCGGGCTCCGTGATGTCCACGGTGTCATACTGGATGTTCTTGCTGTCCAGAATCATCAGCACGCGCTGCTGACGCTTCTTCACCTGCAAACAAAAAGAGTTAGTATTTTAGTACCTTAAAAATCCTTATTGTTTTAATATCAGAGAAAGGGACTTTATCTTATTACAAACAGTGAGGTTTAAAGTTTGTCGAATCGGGAAAATAGAAGTACTAAACCCACTCAGCATTTGGAAGATCATTTTAACAATAATCATCCTAAATGAGTCTTTTTGGAGTCGTTGAAATGATATAAAAAGGTTTCATATCATACGCGACTCGCAAAAGACTGGAAAATTACTCATAAATGGCTCTTAAAATGTGATCATGAAATGACACAGCATTTGGAAGATCATTTTTACAATAATCCCCCTGGATGTGTCTTTTTCGAGTCGCTGAAATGATTATTAAAGTTTTCATATCATACGTGACTCGAAAAAGACTTAAAAATTACTCTAAAATAAGTTATAAATGCCCTCAAAATATGTTCATGAAATAACTTATCATTTGCAAGATAATTTTTACTAAATTCCCGCTGGGATGAGTCTTTTTCGAGTTGAAATGATTAAAAAAGGTTTAATATCATGCGAGACTCGCAAAAGACTGGAAAATTACTCCAAAATGACTGATAAATACCCTCAAACTATGTTCATGAAATAAGCCAGCATTTGGAATATCATTCTAAATAATAACATAAATATATCTATTAATCATAGTTACAAATAATTTATATTTATGTTTATTCGTAAGCTCTATCTTTCTTTCTTCCAGTGTATCTCTGTTTTTAACAATCCTGTTATTTACAGCGATGACTTATCGGTAATGAAATGTTGCCGGCAAGCCCAAAACCCATACAAACAGACGCGCCGTAAAATCACACCCACACATGCAAACATACAAGCCAAGATAACGTGGGAGAATGATAAAGCAACCTAATTGGAATGGTTTGTTGCACTCGCGGTTAATTAGCTTTCTGATAAAGAATTGTAGCTTCCCTCGATTCCATGCTTACTCTTTTTTTTTTTAGAAGTTGATGCTACACAACAACAATAGCAGCTACACATCAGACAAAAGCTTTGTTGTTGCTTTCGCTATTGTGACCCGTACAATGACCGTTATGTTATTGTTCTTATTGGCGACATTGCGAATCGAACAAAGGAGGCGAGGAGAAAGAGAGAATGTGGAAAACAGAGAGAGGTGAATCACTCCTTTAGCTCACGCACACTCGCACGCAAAGAGAGTGCCCACGCATCAAGCCATGCGATTACGATCAATGGATTCTTTCTCTCTTCCTCGAATAAGCTTTATATGGGCATTGAAAAATATGTTTGTGCTGCTTCTTGCCACCACCAAAACACACCAACACGCACACAGGCAAACAATGGCCACTTGCTGGTTGGGGCTCTGTTTTTTTTTCTGTCTTTCTGTTTTTATTCGACTGTACATACAAACATATATGCCATCATCACACGCACACTCATACTCGACACGTACAAGCGCAGCAAAAGAAATAGAATTCGCAATGCATTCGTCACCAGTCTTCTGCCCCCTTGCCGATTCGCTTCCCCATTGTCTATGTTTGCTGGTAATAACAGGGCCAAACATTCCATTAAAACGGGAGAGCCTCGCTGCTTCTATGCAGGAGCCCCCCGCCACGCCCACAAACTCACCTCCTTGTTGCCGGACATGCCGCTGACATAAACTTTGAGAACCATTTTCGCAGTCAATTAGTTGCTCCAAGCGCTATATTCGCGAAAATAAATCTGCTGCTGGCTACTTTCACGGCGATTAAAAATATTTTTAGATATTTTCCTTCTTTCTTCCGTCGCTCTTGGCCCCTACGTAATGTTAAGCACTGTATCGAAGGCACACGCACTGGGCAAGGTCGTTGCGGTTGGGATGATATGAAAACTGCGAAAACGCGGATTAAAAAAGTGCCGTGGTGTGGATTAAAGAGTGCAAAAATATCTAATATTTATCAAGAGTGGAAATTATTTCCTACTTTGTCGTTGAATCCGCCCGAACTGAACTAGTTTGGCTTTCGGAACTGGTTTACCGATATGTCTCACCGATGTCTTAACGATAGTCGCCGGTCGAGCAAGGTATCGATATTATTTATAGTGACATTTTGACAGAAAAATGTTGCTAACTCGCTGTATAATCATTTATTGCTTAAAATATTCACAACAGAATGAATAATAAGTTAAAGATGCGGAAATAAAATTAATAATGAAAAATAAATATATTTTGCTTCACCATCAATATCGATTGTACATCGATGTTGGAAAAGTATCGATGTATCGCCAAAAACATTGATAATACCGATAGTGACATCTCTTTATATCTCCATCACGCACGCATCGTCGTCCATTTTTCCCAAGAATCCCAAAGCGAGACGAAAATTTGTAAAATAAACAGCAGAATCACCTACAGACAGTGCATTTCAGTGGCCTTTGAAATACTGCTCAAAACAACTAGCAAGCAATACTACTACTTAATAATATAAGTCTAAACTGTAAAGAAATAGTCCATTAAAGTTGGAACCCTAATGTGCGTGCGTATGTGCCAGCGGAGTAGTGGCACAATAAAAAAGTAAATAAAGCGCGTGTGAAGTGGTGCAGAAAGCGAGCAGCAAGATTTAGCGGAAGTAGACATCGCAGCGCCCAAAAGCCAATTAACGTAAGTGCAATGGTGTGAAAAATGCCCAGCTTTCCAGGGAGCTGTGCTGATAATGATATGCGTTTCGACCATTTTTAAAATTTCACGAAATCAACATTCCAACTCACAACTGTGTGCGTGTGTGTGTGCAAGAGCGAGACGACCAGTGTGATCGCATTAGCTTGCTGCTGCTGCTGTCATTTCGGTTTCTTTAAACTAATCTCTGGCATGGTATTTGTCACGTAAAAACCCCCAACGTATTAAATATTATTAAAACAAAAAAAAGGTGAAAATTGCTTCGAAAGAGAACTCATGCACTTACACACACACATACACACGTGTTGCGGACTGATTTCGGTCAATCGAACTCTCGGGTGTGCTCTCATACACAGAGTGTGAGATAGTGTGAGTGTGTGAAAAACAGCTGGTACAGCTGCCGCTGCAACGAAGAAGCAGCAGAAAGGAGAGTGGGGGAAGAGAATGAGAAGGCGAAGAACACGCACATTATCCTGCGTAGTTTCCACGGTGGTTGTTCGTGTTCTGGCATTGGATTACAGTTTACACTCTTTCTTCACCGCTGCGCCCTTGTCTGCATTGCTATGCATTTGCCTTTGTCGTGGTGGTTTTTATTGTCCGCCGTCCTTTAATTGCGCTGCGCCACATACATCGTTTCTTCGGCTCTTCCTTTTCTTCTCCTCCTTCTGGGACTCGGAATCGGAATCGCCCTTTTCCTGCGGCGACAGCGGGACAGCTGCTTGCAGGACAGCGGTGCAGGTCGGTTCCTGGCCGGAAAAAAGCTGGCTAGGGTCAGAAAAAGTAGCTAAATCCATTAGCATGATTTATGGCCGCTAAACCAAGTACAGTAGGGCTTTCAGTTCATGGAAAACTCGAAATAAGAGAGGGAGTAATAGAAACTTGCATGAAAAGTAATCCAAAGTGTAGGAATTAATAAAAAATATGTATAATACAATAAATAACAATAATAACACATTTTCAATACAAGTAAATAAAATAGGTTTGCATTTTTTGTGAAATCTTGGCGAATGTGAAAATCGAAAGACACCTGTTAATTTTGCTAGCTTCTCTTTTGCCACCTCTCTTTTGATGTGAATATCTTGGTTGTCGGCGTCATTACTGCCATTATAGTTAAGCGAACACACATTTTATTGGGGTTTTAGTTTTATAAATTGTTTTCTTAGAAAAGCTGTCGCTTGGCAATATTAATCTCCTCTTAATAGGTTTTTTTTTTTGCTAGTTTGGCGTTGATTTATTCGGTTATTCATGATCAAAATTTAAATATCGTAAGAGATATTTCTACTTTCGAATATTTTTTGATCTCTAAAAATAGTTTATGATGATTTTAATCTCTAAAAATATTTCGTTATGGGGCCAGTTCTTAAAATTATAATCTGTATAAATGACTTATTAATTATTTAAATAGCACTTTATTTTCGAAGATCTTTTTATTGTATTTTTACGTCGTGGCATATTAGCTCAAACCGTTATCTTTTTTCGGAGGTAGCTAGCCGAGCTGCTGCTCAAACCGTTAGATTCCGTGCCCTCCGTTGCATTAAAGCATCTAGTTATCTCTCTCTCTCTCTCACCCGCTAAATGTAGCTTTGTTTAGGAAATGGTTAAATGGCCAGCACTGCCAGCAGGCCATAAATCGCTGCACCATTTTCTTTTATTGTATTTTCTTGCCTGCCTGCCCCTGTGCATGCATGTGTATGTGTGCGGCAAGTGAATCCTGTTTTTCCTTGAAACCAGTTTCAGGTCTTTCATCTCCCAGCAAGGTGTTCACTCCGCCTCAGTTCGCTCATTCATTGTTTGATTCCCCGTTACAGACGACGCCGCCTCTCCTCACAGCGCATCCCGAGTCCGACACAGAACTCGAGGCAACAATCGGCAACTGACCACCATCGATCTAGTTACAAATCCATCAGGACCGCTTCGCGGAAACCACAATCATAGCGATGGCCTGTGCAACTCTGAAACGCGCCCTCGACTGGGAGTCGATGAATCAGCGCCCTCCGAAGCGCCGTCGCTGTAATCCGTTCGGCCAGGCCGGGAACAGCGCCACTCCAGCGTCGCCGTCGCGCGACCGCGATGGTCCCAGCACCTCAGCCGGGCTGCCGCACACGCCGACCAACAGATTCGCCAAGGACACCACCGAACCGAGTCCATTCAGCGAGGCATCGCTGGCCAAAATGTCGCCAGGTAAGGCCATCTTATAATCCTGTAACTCTGCAACTTAAAAGTGCTAATAATCCTTGGAATACTTGCAGACAAAATGGCCGAGAACTTGTGCAACGAGATCAAGAGACTGCACAAGCGCAAACAGCTGCCGATCACTGCGGCCGCCTTGGAGCGCATGCAGGACTCGGAGTCGAGCGGATCGGAGATGGGACCGGAGAGCCCGCGCCGCCCGGACAGCCCACCGAACCTGATGCGCCACGGCGAGAAGGCGCTGTTCACGTTCAAGCAGGTGCAGCTCATCTGCGAGAGCATGATCAAGGAGCGCGAGAATCAGCTGCGGGAGCGCTACGAGTCCGTGCTGACCGCCAAGCTTGCCGAGCAGTACGATGCCTTTGTCAAGTTCACATACGATCAGATACAGCGTCGCTACGAGGCAGCGCCTAGCTGTGAGTTTCCCATGCTTCCCATGTCCTTCTTCGCCAAGATCCTCACTAATTTGGTTATTCTCATTTTCAGATCTGTCGTAAGGCTGTGTGAGAAGCTCGCGAGCCTCACTAAGCAGAAATTAATAATTGCACTACGATCTTATGTGACGGTAGATCTACCGCAACAGCAACAACAGCCCTCATTTAAACTAAAAAAAAAGAAACAAAAACAACAACAAATAAGGAAACTAAAAACAAACAAAAACCTAGAAAAAACACAAAAAAAAAAAAAAACTACAGCGTACGACATTTTGTTTATAATATATATTTTGAAATACATGCAACAGAATCAGTTAGTTTACGCCTAGAATTACATACATTATATATTATGTATCGGCTAGCAGCAGCGAAAAGGATGAATAATTAAACCGCAAGCAGCATCAAGAGAACAGAAGAAGGAAACCAACCAATAATCTTGTTAAATTTATGTTTTTCACATAACGAAAATTCTAAATAAAAATGACAAATATCTTATATGAAAGAACTACATATATGCACACAGCTACATATAATAATAATAATAATGCGATGAAGGTGCATTCGTAGCGAGAACGATTCAATGAAACCTCAAACGTTAGCTTCGTACATAACACAAAAGCCGAATTGGTAACGATATGTTAGGTACATATAGCAGATAAGGCATCAAACTACATAAAAAGATTGTTTTTTGAAATAGTATAGCCTGCGAGAGGAATATACACAAAGAGAACTCACTACTCATGAAGTACACACTTTTCATAGTTTATTTTTGCATCGTATATTAGTTGTACCAAGGCGAGGAAACCATCGACCATCGCTTGACTTTGTCTCTTTTTCCCGACAATATCGTTTGTTAATTGTTTCTTCCTTTGATGTGAATTATCGCAAAGTAATGTAAACACCCAAAAACAATTTGCTTTACACGACATACGGGAAAAAAACACGTTATTCTTTAAGTCAGATTGAACGCTTTCATAAATACATATTATATACGCTTGATACAGAAGACGGACGGTTCATGTTCATTACAAATATTTTTTTTCACACCTTGAAGAATATATACAAGTATATGAGGATGACATATAAATGATATATATATATATTTTTCAAATTACCGCAATCATACATACTTTACATTAGTAATTTAAACTTAAAATTAGTAAAGAAATGCCATTTTTATATTAAAAAAGAAAAACAAACAAAAATAAAATGATGAATTGTAGAAGCCGCCGCCCGCTGGTCTTTTAATTTTTAAAGCTTTGCTTGTGAAATAGCCTTTAAGTCCTTTATTCACCATAAAAACATTGCAGCGGGATTCATAGAACGTTTAATTATTTCCAAGTTTAAATTGAAAGTGAAAGTTGTACGCTTTTACATATATTAGGGAGAGATGGGCCTTGTTTAGCCAAAAACACAGCAAAGATTAAGATGTGTAACTCCATGCGGCATTTTTACATAGGATATTTTTACAATTTACAGATTTGTGCGAGCAAATTACTTGCATATGGGAAATGTATGCGCGTTACGCATCTTATTCTTTAAAGGGTCTTTGTTTTATCCGTTTGATATTTCTTTGATTTAATTAATTTGGAATAACAAACTGAATTAATAATACAACTAATCGTTGGAAGACTTTAAACTATAAGCCTCATTAACTTACAATTACGAACGGTGAAATTTAAATATATGTGTATACTTTCGACCAAAGTCCTCATAATAACAAGATGAGTAACGCCATATGATTTTTTCGCAGTCGTGCTGGCTCAAGACTTTAGCTTTTGTTCCAAACCCAGAGACAGCTCTCTATAGCCAGAAGACAGGAGGCATTCTAGATCTGTATGCACACATACGCTTTTGTTAGATCTGTACTCACATAAGGAATCGAGTGGCTTTTAGGTTCTTACGCTTCCAACTTTGTGCTTGCGAGTGGCGCTAGTTTGTAGCTTACAAAGAAACTGCTTGCATATGAAATTTCAAATGTATGAACGTTATGCATCTTGTTATTATTACAGCTTAGTTGCCACTGTGGCATATCCCCACACACAGGCTCTGGAAATATTCACTTTTATTTATTGATTCTTGTGCGTTCAACAAAACTTTCCAAACTTATCACTAATTAACTAAAAATACAGTTGTTTCACA
>JAEIIH010004564.1:0-10327 GCA_018904745.1 Drosophila orosa
AATATTTTTGTGATTTGAGTTTTTTTTTAAAAGGTGCATAAAATATGAAAAAACTGTTTCCTGAATTTGTAGTACACATTTTGGGTTAAAAAAAAAGTATTTTCAGGTATAAATAATATTTTGTAGTATCAAAAAAATAAGTTAAAGTTCTTGATATTCGGGATAGACTACAAATAAAAAACCCACATATTTTGTGTTAAAAAAATTATTTTCAGGAATAAGTAATATTTTTTAGTATTCAAAAAATAAGATAATATTCTTGATATTCGCAATTAACTAGAAAAATAATATATTTTGTGTTAACAAATTATTACCGGGATAAGTGATGCATTGTAGAATTACAAAAATTAAAATACAATTCTTGATAATCAGAGCTAACTATAGAACTAACGTATTAGAAGTAACGTAAGAAGTACTGATTAACTACTCTTTTATTTCCCAAGGAAAGACAACAAACCTCTTGAGGTCAGTGTAGTCCCAAAGATACTTAACTTGCACAGATAAGGTCTAGAGCAGGTGAATCTCAGACAGATAACTCTTAGAAGTAATTTGAGATTGCACTAATTAAATATACTAATAAAAATATGAGATAAAACCTACATATTTCAGGCTCTTCTTTGAGTGTCGGGACAGTGCAGGCAGTCGGCCTCTGATCGACTCGGCAAAACACTTCATTTATTACTTGTAAATGTTGGAATTATTTCCATTATATTTTTTCAATTCAGCACCAACTTTTTAAATGTTTTTTATTCCTCACCCCTGAATGTATGTATGTATGCGCAACTACACAAAACACACACACGGCTACACGCACACTTTAACTATAAAACACAGTCGTATCTCGTTACCTACTTTTGCCAGATAACCTTTCTATCTCTCTACCATCCCCCCTTGGAAAATCCAACTATTTGAAATGTGCAAATATCCGAGGGCTAACACAGTGTTTCTTTCCACCAGACGGGCGTCGTCCAGCTTCAAGCACAACACGTCCTTCGTGGCCCGGCTGCCCACCATCCGGCGGCACAAGAGCCAGACGATCCAGACGCCGGGCGGCGGTGACGGGAGCGGTATGTCCAAGCCGCCGGGCTCCTCGCGGGCCTCCACGAGATACACCCGCACCATACGGGACATCAATGCGTCCGTGGAGAATCTGGGTAAGTTTCTGGGGCCATCCTGGGGGCCTCCTTTCCACTTCCGTTTATGTTTCCCCATTTCCATTCCATTGCGAATTTCTGTTTGCACACAGTTCACGTTCAAACACACACGAAAAACACCAAAACTCTCACAGATCTTAAGAGGATATCAAAAGTGCTTTTCGTGACAGTAAGGCAGAGATTTTGATGGGTTAACAGAAATATCAAGAGAATTTAAATTTTCTGAGAAAAGTTTTCATATTGTAGTGGGTTTTCCAATTAAGTGTTATCCTAAAATATGTATATAACTGCTTTAATAAATTACCAACAGATTTTTCCAACTATTCCTGGAATATTACAGAAATCTCCAGTGATTTGTAATCTCTAGAAAGTGTGCTTAAAGGAACACTCTAAAAAATTTTACATAAAAAAAGAATGTACCTTTAAAGCACTACTTTAAAATATATGTTATTTTATAAAGATTATTTTTAAAAGTACTTTCACTTCATAAATGCCCAATAAATTCCATCAAACTGTGACCTATTGTAACGAAACGCACTGTTCGACCCTAGCATGTTGTTCTTTCCAACTTTATTATTGCTGAGCAAATAATAACAGAAAATATAGGATTTCTTTTGCTATTTACGCAGTTTCACCAATTTTCCCCAAAACAAGAAAGATAACACTCCCCCACACACAAGAGATGACAAGAAAAATTAAAACGAAATTAAATTGAAAGACATTTACAACATTTTATTTCTAGGAAATATATATGCTTTCTTTTACTTTATTTTGTTATGCATGCAACGTTCTGCAATAAATTTTACTTAAACAAAGTGTCATTAAACTAGCCATTAATCAAACAATAAACAATTCTAGTCAGCATTGATGTGATATTAATTGAAACATTGCGGCTCTATAAATGTCTTTGGAAGTCTATAACAATGGCTTTCGAATGACTTTTACGCCTTAATTAATTACAGATTTAGTAGCTTGAACAATAAAACATTGAATAATGACTTATTCATTGCTGAAATCTGCTTAAACTAAGAAAGAAAATTAAGAGGCATAGTTAACTAATAAATATTTACAATCAAATTAAGGATTTAAATGCCACTTCTTAAACTAAATTACTAAAACTTTATAATTAATTCAAAAGAATAATCTCTCACAACTAATGGTGATAGTAATCTCATTTCTTCTAAAACCCTAACATAAACCCCATCGAAAAACATTCGAATAAAGCTCAAAGCCTTACTTAAATTTACCAACAAACAATGCATTAACTAAAGCAATGTTTAAATAACTTTTAACCACTAAACAAAAACGAGACGAGAGAATTTTCGTTGTTGTAGTTAGAAGTTGGATGTTTTGATTTCTCACTTGTGGCGCATAATCTTGGTTTCTTTTCTATATATTTATTTTCGCAACCGTGTTGAATGTTCCAATATTGTACGACCCATAGAGTATAGAGTGTACCGTGTACCGTGTCTCTCGAATATCAACATATATACCATATTGGCAGCCAATCCGATTCCAGCTCCCCCCAGGGCGGAGTTCGATTGTCGAGTTTAATTGTTTTCGATTTGAAAATTTTGCAGAGGTAGTACAAAACGGCAAATCCATGAATCCAAGTTTCAGCGAAGATTCAGTTGCTGAAACCACTTGCTTAAAAAATATTAAAAATTCAGACGGTAAGTCTACAAGGTCCTCTCCCCCAGGTCCTACAATACGAATATCCAATATCAGATTACTATATCTCACACTATATTGTATTTGAGTGTTGTGGTTGTGTCAATGTTGTGAATCCAATGCATCCCAGAGATAAGATTGATTGAACTTTGAATTGATGTTGTTTGTTGGTTGGTTGCCTAACACGACTCCCTGCCTCCTCGACATCCCCACCCGGGCTCCACCTTCCTCCTACTATAATCCAGACACTTGTCTTGACTTAACACACCCAGCCAGCCAGCAGCAGCCATCGACGCTGGCCAACGACATCAGCCAGCTCAGCGCCAGTGCCGGCTCCTTGGCCCAGTTTCCAGCGGATCAACCCTCAAAGGACTCGGTCATCGAGGTGGAGAATCCGGCTGGATCCGGGGATCAAGGAGCCGAGGAGCAGGCCAAGCCTGAGTCACGGCACCTGACCATACCGGTGGTGCTATATGGTTTCCTTGCGGGCAACTTCTTGGGTTCCACATTTTCGCTGCGCTCGCCACGAGTGGCGCCGGCCAACGATCAGGATTTGGAGCAGCAGGATACGTGCCAGCGGAGCAACACCCTGCCGCTGCCCGTCACCAAGGCGAGTCCGGGCAGCAGTCCGGGCCATGGACGAACGGGTCGCTTCTTTGCGGCGGCCACGCACTTCCTGGAAACTGGATTCTCGCAGGGCGCCGAAAATGCGAGTGCGAGTGCGAGTGCGGCAAGTGCGTGTGTGGAGAGTATCGTATTGCCAGGAGTAGCGTCCAGTTCTCTGCCTGTGCTAGGATTGCATGCAAAGACCCCCTCCAAATCAGTAATAGTGTCCCTTCCCAGCAGCAGCTTGATTTGTAGTCGTAGTAGGTAATCGGTGCCACTTGAATCTCCACCTGACTATCCATATCCACATCCACATCCGAGTCCCATCCATCCATCCATCCATCCATCACACAGCGACACCTCACGCCACAACGCTTGCTTCAGTATCTCCAGGCTAAAGGATCATGATGATCCTTCCGCCTCGCATTTACCCAACTAACTAACTAAGGCTCTCTCTCTCTATATATATCTATATCTACATCTATAACTATATAATATCTACGTCTATACCTCTTGTTGACATATTAATGATAATCATTGTGTATTTACTAATTGTTCCATATGTGTGTGTAACGGTAATTTTGTATGTGTTGTTGTATATTTGCGTTGACGTTGACTTGATTAACCATATCCAAACCAAAAAAAAAATAAATAAATAAAAAAACAAATAACCAACAAGCGAAGCTAGCAACCAAAACCTAACGCACAAGTCAATCTCTCTGATTCACAAATTGCCCGCAGATGAGGATGAGGAGCCGCGCTGCACGCAGCTAACCAATCGGCACAAGACCGCCATTAGATTTATACGTAAGGTGAGTCTGGGTTTCCCTAAATTACACGGAATAGATCTCTTTATCTTGGTTAATGTTCTGTCCTTGCAGCTCAAGTACTTTGTGGCGCGGCGGAAATTCAAGGAGGCCTTGAAGCCCTACGATGTCAAGGATGTCATGGAGCAATATGCAGCCGGTGAGTTTAAGTCATAAATTATATTTAATAAAAATACTTAAAAAAAAATCATAGATCCTTAGAATGTTCCTACCAAAACCATAAAGTTTTTGTTAGTTGAATATTTAATTGAATTCATAAAATAAAACACATTTATATTTCAGGTCACGTTGACTTGTTGGGTCGCGTTAAAATGCTACATTTGCGGTGAGAATCTTAACAAAATTAAAGCTAGACAATTAAATAATATTTTAAATTAATTCACCAATAGCCTGGATCAAATCCTGGGCAAACAAGGGTCCAAGGCCAAGGATGTGTATGCATCCAAAATAAGCTTAGCCTCCCGCGTGGTTAAAGTCGAGCGGCAGGTGAGATTTTGGTTAAAAAAATAAACCAAAAAAATATACATGTATATAATACCCTTTAAATAAGGTTGCTGATATCGAAGAGAAGCTGGACGTGCTGATCAAGGCATACATGGAGGATCGTGATAGATTCCTGGCTCTTCCGCTGCCAGCCAAGCCCAAAATACATTCCATTAGTCCTAATCACAAGCCCCTGCATCATGCCCATAACCTGGCCATGATCGATGTGTGGAAACGCACGGCGGCCCTTAGTGTGCATCCAGAGCAGGTGACCACCACCGCCATCACCACTCCGCTGCTGAATCCCTCCTCGGTGAGCGATAACACCGAGCTGCGATCCTTGACAGCCACACAAACGGCCACAACGACAACCGATGCGATTGCCACACAAACCCCAATGCCGCCGCACATGCAGCATACAGCGACCAATACAAAGGTTACTTTCTTAAATATTTTACAAATAACATATTATATTAATTTATACAATTACTATTTACAGTCTTCCGTGCTTAACTCATATCAGCTGGGGTCTGACAAGCAGCAGCACAATGATGTTTTTATGACTGAATTAGAGAATAGAACCAAAAAACGTGTTACGTTAAGGTGATTAACAGTATATTAATGAAAAATATAAAGTATAATGTAGTATACCCTATAAAAGCCTACAAAGATCCACATCGGAGCCGTATAGCAAGCAGCAGGAGCAACGCATCAGCATACCCGATGAGGGAGCCGAGTCCCTGGACAGCAGTGCAAAGCCTACGCCGCCAGATAGTTCAAGTAAATAAATATGTTAATAATCTGATTTAAGCACTAAACAAAACCCACCTCATCATTTACTTATTTCTTTTTAATAAAAAGCATGTGTCCCTTCTTCATATTATTTTGATTTAGATTTATTCTTTTCATTAAGTTTGAATGTTTAATAAAAACATTGCATAACTCATTTGGCTTCATTGGGACTCTAGAACTTATTTGTTTAACATATTCATCAGACATTATGTGAGTGTCAGCTGTAGTAGTTGGGTTTCACTTAACAAACAGAACAACAAACATTGAAATAATCTTCCATTTAGTTATACTAATCGATGAGTACGAGGATTTCGAGGAGGAGGATCTGAACTGTGAAGGCGAAATGGAACATTTCCCCTCCTGGGAGATCGACAGTGATATTGGGGTGGATGTGGACGTGGATGCGGATGCCGATGGTGACTGTGATGAGTCCACTGAGGACACAGCCCTGCTGCAGTGTGCCACGCGCACAGCCATTGTTATAACACCAATTAGCCCAGTAAGTCTTTGCTTATAAATAATCTTATTCTAAATTACATCTTAATCTAAACCTTTGCAGGTAAGCTCCGCACACAATCTTCAGCAGTTAAATGACCAAACCACAACGCTTAATAAATCAAATTTGCTTCCGCCAGACTCTGGCTAGTTAATTGCAATTGAAGTTTAGCCTAAAACGTAGCTATTATTATTATCATTAGAATATAGTATTATATGTACTATGGAATACTTATTAATGTCATTTTCGGACATCATTTGTGTTCAAATCATGGAGTAGCAAAAAAACAAAAACAAAAATGAAATTTAAATCAAATAAATCTGCTTTAGCAAAGGTCAACTTGTTTTAATTCTTAGTGTCCGAATCAACAAATTCTTCGTCCTCCATCTCCTCCTCCTCCTCTAACTCCTCCTCCTCGCCGTCTCCAATTTCTACAAACTCAATGTTGCTATCATCGTCGATGCGATAGCAGCGTTTCTTGGAAGTGGATGGCCCATCGCTGTCCTCCTCCTCCTCTTCCTCCTCCTGCAGGAAAATCGAGCCCTCGTGCACTTTCCGCACATGAACATTCAGCTGGGAACTGCTAACGAAGGTGCGCCCACAGCCGCCCTCGAAGTAATCACGGCACACGTACTTGGAACCATGAGCCCGCTGAATGTGCGTAGTCAGGCCCTGGCGGCGTCCGAATCTCTTGTTGCACACCTTGCACTCGAAGGCGAAACGCTTGTAGTGCTGACCCAGGACATGAACGGAGAGCGACTTCTTGTTCCGCGTAGTAAAGCTGCACTGCTCGCAGCTGTACAACTGGCCATGGAGCTGAAGGGGGGTACGAAATAAATTAAATAACATCTTTGGATATATAAAATGTATCCTCTCATTAACAGTTACCTTTTGATGAGCCTCCATTTCGCTTTTATGATAGAATCCCTTCTCGCAAACACCGCAGGTATAACGTTTCTTGTTTGAATGCACCACATTCACATGAGTGTCGTAATTTCGACGATTTTTGACAATCTTAAAGCACTGTGGGCACTCGATGGGCTCATGCCAGTAGGCATGGTGCTTGTCCAAAGCATCTTGGCTCTTGTACGAGGCATTGCACAACGAGCAGACCACGTTATCTGTGAAATAAATAAAACTTATAAGCTTTAAAGAGAAAGGTTTGCAAGGTGATGCCCGTGAACACACCATTATTATGGCTCCTTGCCACATGAACAGACAAGGACATCTTCGAGCGACACTCCTTTAAGCAGAACTGACAAATCCAATCCTGACCGGACTTTGAGGCCTTTTCTGTTTGCTTTTCCGACGCTTCGTGGGTGCGCCGCTTGTGCGTGTACAATGAGTTCCAGTTCACATAAGCCTCCATGCAGTCCTGCAAGGAAATACTCATTAGTTTTACTCAATTTACGTATTACCAAGTCGTTACTGCTCACCGGCTGATCGCACATGTAGAAGACACAAATCTCCAGTTTTCGATGCGTCGAATCTGTTCGAAGTTTCTGAAAGTTGCGCAGGTGATGGCGGTAGAGTTTCATGTGGGGAAAATCCTTGCCACACGGCTGGCACCAAAACAAACCATTCTTATGGATTCCCGACTGGCGATGTGCTTGCAAATCTGACTTTTGCTTAAAGTACGAGGAGCAGTACTCGCAGACATAGGCATCGCGTAGCATCTCAGTGTATATTTTGGCGCCAAAGCAGGGTGAATTCTTGGTTTCCGCATGTTCAGCCATCTTTTCTTGGCTATCGTTCAGCAGGCCGCAGTTGTGGCAAACGTGCAGATCCCGTTCGATAATCAAATGCTTCTTCATGTGAATGCTGTAGGTGGCCTCGCTGCCAAACTCGCGGGAACAGAGCTCACAGCTAATGATGCTGCCATGCATGGAGCGCTGAAATTGTAGAATTCCCTCAATTTAAATGCCTAGTTTTTATAGTCTCTATATAGTCTTACCATGTGTCCAGTTAGGCGACCTCGTGACTCAAATACTGCCATGCATTCGCCGCAGGGATAAGTAGTGCTGCTCACATTGGCATGCGACTTGTTGTGCTCCATGAACACACCAGGATCCCGGAAAGTGCGATCGCAACTGTAGAGATTAAATAAATTGATAAATTTATTAAAATATTTAACGATTATTATATTAACCAACTTACAGGTCGCAAAACAAAGTGCCCACAGGCTCATGGGAGTAGTTTAAGTGCTGGAACAAGTCATCAATGTTGGTGCTGGCATAATCACAGACAAAGCAGACGCGAGGCCTATGCTTCTCCAAATGGAATTGATTGTGAAAGTTGAAACTGAAAAATAAACCTTTTTTGTATTATTTCAAGTATTTAAGCTTGTGAGGAGCACCTACCGCTTCCAGGAGGGAAACTCCTGCGCACACATTTCACAAAATAGGCGAACACCACGCTTCTTTTTGATCATATGAGCGCAAGAGTGTTTGTTATACTGCAAAATGTTTGAGAAAGTCATTTTGCACTCCGGACAGCTGCCGTAAATGGGTATTCTAAATAAAAGGAGTTATTACTATTAGTTAACTTACATTTATCAGTGATAAATAGCACTCACTCAGCCACGGGAGCATGCAAAACAACCAGATGCATGGCCAGAAATTTGCTGCCCTTCAACTCCTTGTTGCAGCCATCAATGGGACACTTGAAGACATTTCCCCGAAATTTATGCGACTTGAGCGTGTGACTTAAAAGACTCTCAAAGCTGGTAAACTTCAGGGAACAGTGTTTGCAGCCCATGGTCCATTCAAAGGTCAGCTTCTCGAAGCTAGTCTTCACCACCGTGGACAAGTACTTGGCAATGTCACCAATGTCATCCTCTGCAGGAAGAAAAGAAGAATAGAGATATAATAAATAATAGTTTCTTTTAGGCCATTCTTTACATACTTTCTTTAATCATCACAAAGTCGAAGAGCACCACATGGCTCTCCTCGGTCTCTCCCTCGCTTTGGCTCTCCTCCGCTTGAACTGTAACCTTAGCCGATGGTCGACCCTTGGCTTCGACCTTTACCTTCTCCACAGCTGGCTCCAAAATTTCTGAAATAAATTAAGGTTAGTTTGGGCTTATTGTTGGGATGTGTCCAGTGTTAAACGAACCCTCATGCTCGTATATGTAGACATCTTCATCTAGACTTGGCTGCCGCACGGCTTTCTTGTTCAGCAGGACAATTTTCCTTGGGGTTTGCGGCTCTTCTGGCAAAGTAACAGCTTCGATTGCTTCTACTTCCTCACAGATGGGCTCAGCTTCGTCGGTTACTTCTTCGCACATGGCCTCGTCTTCGTCGAGAAGGTTTTGTATGAGGACACTAATGTGTTCCTGATCAGCATCCTTTGGTTTGAGGGGCGATGCTTCCTTAGCGGATTCTAAAGACTCCTTGGGTCGTCCAGCAGGTTTGGATGGAGCAGGCAATACCTGAGGTGTCGCTACTCTTTTGCTAATTCGGGCACTTGGTTCCCTGATGGGAGGAGTCAGAGGAGGAGCAACCGCTGCGGGCTTCGCAATCTTTTCCTTCGTGGAAGCAGCAACAGCAGAGACAGGCTTTGGGACGACAGCGGTTGCTTGGGGCAGCTTAGGACTTGGATCCTTGATCCCTGTCCTCGCCGCATCCTGTTGCCGCTGCAATTCATCGATGTCGAACAGCCGGATGAGCGTATTGACGCACACCTCGCACAGAAGCTGCCGCTGCTGCGGATCGGGCGCCACATCCAGCTGGAAGTGCTTGGCCAGCAGCGATTGCAGGCCCAGCTCCCTGCCGAACTCATCGAAGATCTCCTGGTACTGGTATTTCGTATTGAAAACACTACAATGCAGGCAGCTATTGTTTTTCTGGTTTTCCGACATCTTAATCTTTGTCCGTCAGCACAATTGTGGCGTTAGGGTGTTATCTATTTTTGGTATATTTACAGCAACGACGTTTCTGGTATTTTATAACAAAAATACCGTTTTGTGCGAATTTTTGAAAATAAAACGTTGTTTTAAATATTCTTGGAAATTTTAATATTTACAAGGGAATGTAAGAAGCTCAAATATTAAATGTTCTATTAAAATTATTGTGAATTTATCAAATACAAAGCAGTAGAAAACAAGACAGCGAATGAAGAAATACTGCGAATTTGTAGTTAAATATATTTTAAAATTATTTAATTGATTTTATAAGTTTTAATAAGTAGTTTGACCAGTAGTAATGTTTTATTATATATTGTTAGAATAGCTGAAATATTAAATTTTTCATTAAAATTATTGTGAATTTAACAAATACAAATTTTAGCAGTAGAAAAAC
>JAEIIH010004571.1:0-11355 GCA_018904745.1 Drosophila orosa
TCAAAAGAGTCTAATTGGATGGCACAAAACGAATTTGAACACAATTGCGTTGGTTTAAGGCTCCTTTTCAATTGATTTCAAATATCCTTTTTCGAAATATTTAGCATACTTCTTATTTATTTCAAAAAAATTATCCAAAAGAACTCAAATACAAGTCTCTGCGTTTTCATTTCTAAAAAATTATAAGGTTTTCTGAGTTATAATTCTAATTTAATTTAAAATATAAGCTGTTTTTATTTAAAATCATTGTCAGCCTAACAATAATTTCAAAAGAGTCTAAATCCAGGACACAAAACCCATTTTAACACCAAAAAACATGCTAAGGCTCCTTTTCAATTGATTTCAAATATCCTTTTCCAAATTCCTTATTAAATAATTCATATTCTTTAAAAATAACGCTATATTTGAGCTATAAAAACCAGAATCGTTTCATTTGAGGCTGCACTGTACACAGGATTAAAAGGGTGAAGGCAGCACAGGAGCACCTGTGGGGAGTCAAGGTGGGAGTTGTCGGGTTAGTTGACATCCACACAAGATTGATATTGATGCCCTTTACACCCACGCACATGTACTACATACTACACGGTGAGTCACGGGAAATGGGGGAAATGAAGAAAACTACTTAAATATTTAAAGCAATTGCCAGGGCAAACGGAGATGTGCAAGAGGGAGAGGGCGATAAAGGCAAGTGTAGAAAGAGAAGGCGAGAGATAAAGACAGCGAGGGAGATGGGGGAACGTGAAATTGAATGGTTCCGCTGTCTCCTGCGGAAGTCCTTCTCCCCCCGAAAAGTATGCAAACAATGCCAAATGGCACCAACACAAATGCCGAGTAAATCTTTAGCAAGTTCCCTTCCCCCAACTCCGTCCAAGGAAACGCGAGAAAACCCACAAAAAAAAAAAGAAGAATAAATAAAGAACAACGAAATTTACAAGAAGAGCCCAACAATTTTGTCACGCATGTGTAGCTTCGAGTGTGTGTGTGTGTGTGTCTGCCAAATGAAAAGAGCCAAAGCATTAAAAATGTACCCGAAACCACAACAACAAAAAACAACAGCAAAAGCCGACGAATAAGATACCCTTGAAAAATAATTAGGACTTTAATTGAAGTTAGTGGGAATTATGCTGATTTTGGTACCATAAACATGTTATTTCATACTTTAAGACACCTTTTTAATAGATTTAAACCTTGTTGGGAGTTCTGTGGCTTTCCTATAATAATAAAAGTAGTACAAATATATTTAAAATGAATAAAATTAGCTAAGTTTTCATGTAAAATCTATATTTGTAAGCCAAGCTTATAGGTTAAGTTTCAGTAGAATTTCGCACGACCAAGATACCCCTTATCGAGCGTATAAAAAGTCCAAGCTGACGGGCGCCGCAATTTGCTGTTAACATAAAATAAATAAAAAGAAGCAGACACACTGGCATATATAAATATGTATAGAATGCTGCTGGCAGTTGACTTTTAACGCTGACTGTTGTTCCCATTCCAATTTTCACATCCCTGCCTGCTGCTGCTCCACATTTCGTTTGACTTTCTTTGGGCGCAAATTTTCAATTTCACTTTGCGCATATTTAATATATGACAAATCGTAAATAAGATGGTGTACACTCTGCGTCTACAAGTAATTAAGCCAGGAATGTTGAAACAATCCCAGAATACTTGCTTAAAACTGCGACTAAGGTCTTTATTATTTTTTTTTTTTTAATTTAATGAATCAATTTCAAATGGCTTTACTTTATTTAAAGACTCTTGGGATGTATATTTTGTTCTCTATTGATTTTAGGTCCTTGAGCGTTGATTTACTTTATTGCAAAGCCATTGCCGTTGTTCTACTTTTATTACTCAAAAAGTTAATGAAGTGTAAGAGGTTCCGGGGGATGGGAATCCCTCTCTGGCGGCTGGCCAATCAATCAAATGGTATCAGGAAACCCTTAAACAGATTTGCAATATAATGTGTATGTGTGGGGGCCTAGGAGAAATCACAGTTCACCTTGTGAGTGGGCCTACAAAAATATATTTCTTGTCCGATTTCCATAAAATATATGCATGTTAGACACAAAAAAAAAGAAATGTGTTTAGCTGCCTTCGCCGCCCGCGTTCTATTCTTTATTTTTTCGCCCTGAAAATGTTTTATGTTTGACATCCGTTGGCATCCGTGCCGCTGCCCTGCCGTGACTTCCGTTTCCGCATTGCACTGCGCTGATTTAGCCTCCTTCCTTCACAACTGCATTATCCATTCAACACTGAAAAAAGAAAGAGAACGAGATTTATTGGGCGCTGGCAAATGATTTCGTTATTTGTGTGTGGACTCGAATCGAAATTCAACTCGATAAAAAGAGAATCTAATAGATTTTCTCATTTTGAAACCATTAAAATTGGTTTATATATATATATATTGCTTACTTCTGGGAATTATAAACCTTAATTTATATATATTTATTGTAATATGAATAAGTTAAAGTGAAAGAAGCACTGCCTTACTTGATGGCTAGATTTTAATCAAAATTAAAAGAAAGCTGAGAAATATGTATATAAGACAGTCTCTCTTTTTTGTTTTTTGGCATTTTTTCCTGCTGGGTTTTCCCCCTATTAACCATAATTTATTGCATTTTTTCCGGGTGCAGGCAGCAGCACTTATCGCTCTGTACAGTGAAGCCAGAAGCTGGACCACCTGCTGACTTCCTGTCAGATTGTCAGACTGTTTGGCTTTGGCTTTGCCTCGGGATTTGGCTCTTGGTTTTTTTTTTGTTTGCTTGTTTGCTTCTGGCAGCTCCTGCTCCTGCTCCTGCCCCGCTCCAGCGTCCTTGTCCTCGTTGACCTTGTGCCCGAGAGATGTGGCTGTCGTATCAAAACAAGTTTATTAACATTCCACTGGCTATCAAAAGCGGTCTCTGGTTTACACTTACTTGGCAGTTTTTGGCAGTGGCAGGTGCCAAGGGGGGACGGGGGGGACGGGGACAATTACATATGTAAAATGTGGGCACAGTTTGGCAGACACTGGGCAAAATGGCAAATGGCGGACGCCGTCTTGTCGCCATGAAATGCCTGCAAAAATCCCCATATCCAGCTTTCCGGTTGAATCTGAAAACAGAAGAAATGCCGGCAAGAAGCCAGGGTTGTCAAAGCCACCGAAAAATATTCACTTTAATTAAAATCCTTCCAATAGTAAAATCCATTAAATTAATAAATTTCTTATCAATTAATATTGCATTAATATTTCGAGTTTGAATAAGTCTTGGGGGCCACAACCCTAGATGAAAACCAGAAGAAGCTGGAAAAGCCAAGAGGAAAATCCCAAAGCACGTGCGCAATATGTAAATTTATTTATTTCTCTGTCGTTGTGCTGCCTGTGCCTGCTACTTCTCAGCTTTTTCCAGCTCTTTCGGCTCTGTCGGCTCTTTTTCGGCCCATTCTGCTCACTTTTTGCCCAGTTTTTGGCTTTTTGGTTTCTGCTCTTCTTGGCCCTTGTGCTTGATGTTGTTTTTATGTTAATGTCCTGGCCGAATGTGAGTGTGTGCAGGCGACCGAGCGAGCGAGCGAGCAAGTCCCTAAGCTGTTTGTGCGGCAAGCGAGGAGGACTCCCGGAGTCCTTCCCGCTCATGTGCTTGCTCATTGCTTTTAATAGCCAACAACACGCCATGCATTAATTTATGAATTTCGTGTTGTACCCGGCCGAAGGATAGGCGTGGCCCTTCCGCCCACCCGGAAAGCTTTTAGCCAGAGAAACCCAGAGAGCCAACAAACCGCAGAAATAATTAAAAAGAGAAAGAAAAGAAAATGCGAAACGTCAAGCAAAGACACTTGCCGATTACAGCCGAGAGAGAGAAAGGTAAATAAATGATTACCTGTAGCTGTCGAACATTAACTGACCCGGCTTGGGTTAGAGATTTAATAACTCTTTTATATATTACTTAAATTCGCTAGAATCCCACGGTTAAGACTTCCAAAAATGGCTCAATTTATAAATACAATCTAAAACTAAGCAACTCTCCCAATAGAAATTGAAACTAAGCAAGGATCAAGCAAGTAAATTCCAAATAATATTCCTTAGAGTGTGAAAGGAATTTGTTATGAGTTAGTACATTTATATTCCAGCTGAGATTAGGTTAGTAATTATACTAAGTGTTTAAATTCAAAGACTCTATGACCTATAACCACTATAGTTCGTTTTTTCCCCCTTTTACAATTCATATTCAAATACGCTTTTACTATTTCTTTTCCGCACATTTATCAATGGCATTTAAATGTCTATAAGCCCTTTCCGTAAAATTGATAACAACACAACAACAGTTTGTGCTTGGAAAAAAACCCGTAGCAATAAATATGCAAAGACCGTAAAGTGATTGCAATGAAATATGATACAGAAGAATACAGTTTTCTGTATTTAAGTGGAAAGCAATATATAAACTGTAAACCTTTATTCAAACAGAAATATATACAGGCACTTGAGGGTTTTAAGAGTTTTATTTCGCTCAAATATTACTAAATGTATATACATATAAATTATTTAGTAAATAGTTAAGACATTTTACGTTTTCTTCAATTGAAACTCTCTAAATGTGTATAAAATCGAAGCCCAATTGGTTAAAAATATACATTTTTAAACGCATATACGCATGTATATTGATTTCAAAATTACTATATTGGCAGTCCACACATTTTAAAGGACACCCCCGAACCCATTTTTTCAATAACCCTTGCCTTTTGGTAGTCGAAAGTAACCGACCGGAAATTTAAAACTTTTGCAGGCCAATGGCTTCTTCAGTGGGGCCTTTATCCCCGCTTCATGCCTTTATCCAGTAGCGAGTAGCCAGTATCCTGTAGCCAGTATCCTTTATCTTTAAGCAGTGCTTGGCAAACTGTAGACGCCAGCTTGTCGACGGCCCCAAATGTCGCAGCATACTTTTTCGGGCGGGCGCTGTAAAACTATTACAGTTATTGTCGTTCGCTCGCTGTGTGTTTTCGTATATGTATGTGTTAGTGTGGGGGATCCCCCGACTAAAAGGAGAAAGGCGGATACCCTATTCTAGCTTCCTCTTCTTCGATTTTCTGCTCTTTTTGCTCGACTTGTTCTTGTTTCACTTATGCTTTTTTTTCCCACTTCTTTTCATGTGTGTGTGTTCTCTCCTCCATTTGTGTTTGCCTTGCTTTGGCCTATTGTTTGCTTATCATGCGTCCTTCTAAGAGTGTGTCTGTGTGTGCGTTTCTACCCTGGTTTTGTAGAGTTTATATAAAGGAAAGTGATCTTAATAAACAAAGTATATGTAAAAAATCTGTAGAGATTTTAAAAACTTTTTAGGATGGGTCACAAAAGAAGACAGTTAAATAAACTCTAGAATAAAAAATAGCAATTAAAAACGTCAAAGTGGGTTGAGTAAGGCAAAATAAAAATAATAAATTCTAAAAATCCTTACATAACCATAAAAAATCATTGCATTTCCTTGAAACACCCAAGAACTTATTTATTATTAACAAATTCACATGGTTTGTCTTATTTATTATAGGTTTCTGTATTTCACACGTGAAAGACGGGATATCTCATGGTAGGTAGGTCGTGTCGGGTATCTCATAGTCGTGTCCTTTTTGGTTTAAAGGCTTGTGTGTGAGCGTTTTCTTACTGTGTCAATATTTTTTGGCGTAAGCTTTGCTTTTAGCCATGACAAGTAAATATGCCATCACAGAAGCAGCAGAAGCTGAATAAATTGGCCAGTCTGCGACTCAGTTCTCTGTCTCAGCTTCTGGACGACGACGACGACGATGACGACGCGTCGGCACCGCCCCCATTCTTCCATTTTTTCCCCCCCAAAAAAAGAAAAAGGCAGACAAAAGCCCATGGCCCATGGAGTTCTCGAGTTGTTGTTTTTGTTAGTGGTAGTGTTAGTGTTAGTGTTGCTTTGGTTGCGCGTGGCGCAATCGAAAAAGTTTTTATGACACAATTTCCTTTTGTTGCCGTTTGCCGTTCGGCGTTCAGCGTTCGCCTCTCGTCTTTCTTGGCACACTTTCGATTTTCGATTTCGCCATCGAAAGAAAAATAAAGCTAAAAGAAGCGGAGAAGCGGAAAGAAAGCGTTGGTAAACTGAGTCATTTTCATTTGCACTGCAAAAGAAACAAACTCCATTCTCTGATAATGGAAACTGCCCTAAAAATCATATTTTGAGGTTCTATACAACTTCTTAAAAGTGAAAAGAAACCTTAAATGGTTTTTGGAAACTCCCTAAAAGTAACCGATTCCACAGGACCTTAGTAAATACCTCCTTTTGGCTCAGTGTGAGTGGCAGCAACTGGGAAAACTTCGAAGGAGGCGGCGGCGGCAAAAAAAAAGGTCTGAGACTGCTGCTGCTGCTGCTTGCTATATTTAGAATATATTCGGTGGGCGTGCTAACTGGGTCTTCGGGGTCTCTCTCTGCGCGAAAGGCAATCGGCACAAGGATATACGCTTGCCCCACCACCACCACTTTTACAGAAAGAAAAGAAGGCAAAAACTCAATGCAAAACGAAGTTGCATGCAAGAAAAGCCATGCAAAGCGGGCCAAAATTATGTGTTGCATACTTACGTGCGCCGCACTGACCTTGCGTGTGGCTAAAAAGGGGGCTCAAAAGAGGGTGCCTGGGTGGGGTTGGAAGAACAAGGAGGCAGCAAAGACGTGGCCCAGGTGCAACACTATCTTTAAATGTGTCTGTCGGTGGGTTTTATTGCACAGCTCGTTTCGGGCAGCAAAGTCTAATTGGATAGGGAGACGGAGACAGAGGCGCGCACACCGAGAAATGGGGAAAGGGATGGGAGGGAGAACGAGATGCAGAAAGGGATAGAGATGGAAACCGCTGGCCTAGACCAAATTAATCGATAAAAAGATCAAATTGAATTTGCTACTGGAGGAGGAGGAGGAGCAAAGCAAAAGCGAGGCAAACCACCGAACTGAACTGAAACGAGGGGCCGAAGAGGGACAAAAAGCGGGCCCAAAGGCAGCCAAGTGAGCCGTGAGCTAAGGCCAAAAGCTGATAAGCCGCCGCAACAATAAAATCAAATCACATCTGCCCTGCGCCACATTAACGAGTATCGAATACCGAGTGGCAAGTAGCGAGTAGCGAGTACCTAGTAGTGAGTGACGAGTATCGAAAAAAATTAATTAAATGGAAATCTATGGGGTCTAATTAATATTAGGATAATTTATAAAATAAGGAAATAACTAACTAGATTTAAAGTATTTATGCTTTAAAATTTCATACAAAATGTTCAAATCATTAAAAGATCCTCTTTAAATATGATTTATTAATTCATTTAAATTAAATAATAATCCCTAGACATTTTCTGATTTATGCAGAGCCCACAAAATGGAAATTTCTTCAAATAAATCCAGTGAGAACTTAAAAAAAACACTTAGGGCAGCAGTAGAGACTCGCTAAAGCTTCTTTCGTTCTCCCACTCCCTGAATTTAATGAAGATAAAGACTCTTCTCCATTTACTTTTCATATGCTGGCGCCGCCTAATTAACTACAAAATATGAATAAAAATGACTCACTCAAAAGGGACTAGCCGGAGACAAATAGGAGGAATTAGTCCGGGCATTAGCTACCCTGGGTCGTGGCTCTTCGAGGGGATATTGCTACTGTTTCGATTCGTAAAGCTGCAGTTTGGCTAAGGAAATGCCCGGCACACTGCAATCTTCTTTGACTGAATTATTTATTCTGAACAGGGGGATTGGGGAACGGCGGCGAACGGCGAGTGGAGAGGGAATGGAAAATGGGGAATCCCAAAATAGACTTTCTTCAGCGTTTTTTTTTTGTTGTTGTCTTGGGTTAATGAAATGGCTGCCCTACTTTGCCAGCCCCGGGCCAAGGCGCCCCAACTTGGCACGCAAAAGTCAGAGGCCCAGTTTCAAGTCCACACGGAGCAAAAAAATATGTATATATATATATCCCTCTTGAAGTCTTCTTCAAGGAACTCTACACATGTACATATACACAAGTTGGACCGAAAATCAAATCAATAAAAGGGTAATTCCACTCTGCTCTCCTTTGGTTTTCAGTAAACAAACTATAATTAAGCATAAAATTAAATATAAGCTGAATCTTTGGACATTTAAGTTATGGTTTGCCTTTCAATAATTATTAGAAGATCTGTAAATTTCTATTCTTAATTGTTATGTTTTGGTTTTAGTACCAGATTTACCCCAGTTTCTTTTGTATTTTATTTGAGGGCAGCTCCTGTTCTTGTTTTATTCCCAGTAGCAGTCACAGTCACAATCACAATCACAGTCATAGTCCACGGGCTGAGGACTCGCCAAATCAAGGTTAAGTATATGTATTTATGCGCATACCCAAGTAGCACTGACTTGTGCACATATATATTTATGTACATATATTTCCCAAGGAGCGACGACGCGCAGACAAAGGACCCGTGAGCTCGGGTCTCGTTCCTTGGGTCCCTGGGATGGGCTGCTCTGTTTTCTGGGTTCTAAGGAGTCCCCCCTCCGGACAGGAAATGTCAATCAATTAGCCCGGCCCTAGGCGCCAAATGCGTCGGCGGTTCGTTGTGATACGGGGGAATCCTTTCGGGGAATCCTTGGGTCTTTGACCAGCGCTGATTGCACTCGGCACTCTGTCCCTTTTGGGGACGAAACCTGCAGGATCCATGGAGTGATGGTTAAGTAACCTGTTTGACTTTAATTTATACGCTAGGTTTCTGATTTCCTAGCTTGATTTAACTAACTGGCGAGTTCGCTTTATATGTGAACTTTGCCAATTTGTAAACTCCAATTAGGGCCAAGCTTCAAGACCTCGATAATTGGCTTAAGCCAATGCATTTTATAGTTTGTCCAAGTCGTATTTACTGCATTCTATTACAAAAGGGATTGACAGGCAATTAACCCTAAGCCGAGCAGGTAATTGCTTAAACTAGATTCTCCTTTGTTTTGGTTTTTAAATTGTGTGTTTATCAAAATGTTTATAGTTATTTAATACTTTCTAGTTGGGGAAGTATTATAAATCCCTAGCTTAACCATTGATGGGTTATCTGCAATCAACAAATCTGGATAAAAGCAATTATAATTTGCGAAATTCAATTAAGGATTGAATCAATTAAGGACTAGTTAAAGCCTTGGGTTTTTGTTGTACATTTAAAAGAAGCCTTAATATTATTTTGTTTAAGCTTAAAGACTTAACCTTTTCAATATGTAAGGTAAGAATTTATATAAGTAGTTCAATTGGCTTGCTGCCTGCCTCTGATTTATATTAGTTCACTTTATTTTTGTTTATAAATTTCTCGCCTGTCAGATACAGTTCATGAATTTCCCCAAAAAGAAAACAAATCAATGGCACATTTATATTTCTATATAAAATTCTAGCTAGAGTTGTTTAATTTGCACGAAATAACGTTTGCTTGGGCGTCCCATTTATTTAAGAGAAATATATTGATAAATCAAGCGGTTGCCCCCATTTTCCAATTCAATCGAATCCAAAGTAGCTATGTGGTTCTCCTTCCCGGGAATGGGGGTCCATTGTCCTGCCTTTGCAGCAACAGCAACAGAAACAGCAGCAGCAGCAGCATCCTTGGTCTGTTCTTGGTCTGCTCTCGTTGTCTGGTTTTGCACTGGCCTGGCCCGGCCCTCGGATAGGCCCCTTTCGGGCCTATTGTCCCCATGAGCTTTGTTTTCTGTTTGCTGTTTTTCCCCCGTCCCCCACTTTGGGTTTTGGCTTTGTTTTGGTTTCCCCTGCATTTGTGTTTGTGTAATTGTTGCAACAATTGTGCTTTCCGAATGGGATATACCACACAATGTACGCTACTACAGCTACACCGCAGTATATACAGCTGAGGTGCAGTTAATAGTAGCTACAAAAATTGGGATTAACAAATTAAGGTTATGGAATAAAAGCAAAACTTGAATTTAGGAAAAAGGAAGGGGAAATTAAATAAGGAGCAGTCAAGGGTAATGCTAAGAATGCCCTAGAATTAAATATAATGTTTACTAAATTGTTCCGTAGTTAATATTAAATATGAGTACCCTTATATTATTATTATAATTATTACCCTTATATTACTTTTATTTTTTGAATGAAGGAGTCATTTCTGACCCTATGAACTATATATATTCTTGATCAGCATCAACAGTGGAGTTAATCTAGCCATGTCCAAGCAAAATTTTTTTTTTTAATTTTTTGAAAATTTTATAAGGGGTTACATCATCAAAATTTTTAAAATTCAAAAAATATTCAATATTTTTAAACTTTAAAATCATGATGAATATTTTTTAACCCGTTAAAAACTAGCACAAACTAGTTTTCCGATTTGAAATTAATGTGTTTTTGCCTTAGTTATAATATTTTTAAACTTTGACTATACCAAAAATAATATCTTATAATAATATCGATTTTAATTCTTCTTGATAATATATCAAGGTTAAAAAACGAGTGATTGCTGCCCAAAGTTTGTTCTCCTTCTTATTGTTTAATAAATTAAATAGATTATATTTTAAAAATTCGCTTTCTGCTCAGAGTGAAAGCAAAGCTATTATTTTACCCGCTGCTGTAGATGAAGGGATAGTTGGTCTTATTATATGCTGGGGTTTTTTTTTCTCTTCTCTCTTTTCGTGACAATGTATAACAATGATTTGTCCCACAGAGCGTAAAATTTGTTGTCAAAGCGAAATATTGGAAAAACGGGGGCTTTTGCAAACGGGAAAAAAATAGTCGACAGCGAATGCATGCCGAGCGAGATCCACACAAAACGCATTAAATGAAAATGGAAAATGAAAATGGAAATGTCAAGAACAGGGAGAATGAATAATCGCATTCGGTAGCCAAAGTAATTAGCTCCGATTCGAGCTTGGAGGAGAGCTGGAGCTCGCAAATTCCTCCTCAGAAATTCCCTCTTTTGGCTTAGGAACCGAAAACCGAAAACTGAAACAGAAACCAAAACGGAAAGCTCACACACACACACACACACACCGAGAGAGAGTGAGAGAAAGCAAAAAGTTTATAAATTTTTGAATAGTCCACAATGGCAAAGTATCCGAAAGGTGAGAGAGGAGAGGCAAAAGGTGCGGCGTATGGCCACAATAGGGGGATGATTCTCGGGGCAGCTTCATTTTCTTGATGACACCATCTCATTAATAATGCCGCAGCTCTATTAATATTTGAATGCCGAACGCAGCACACCGGAAATTAAATCCGAATGAATGGGGGAACGGGCGGTATGTACATATACTCTACATATATGCACAGGTGTGTAGGCTGTGACTGGGATTCATTGGCCAAGTTTCTGTTATGGAACTAAATATAATTTGATTAAGTTTACAATTTTCAGAAGATAAAGTTTTTTAGATAATTAGAAAAATGTACGCCTTACAGGAT
>JAEIIH010004572.1:0-19482 GCA_018904745.1 Drosophila orosa
CAATTTCAAACTGCAAGGGTATACAAACTTCGGTGTTCCGAGGTTAGCTTCCTTTCTTGTTTAATATAGATTTCCA
Organism: Drosophila orosa; assembly: GCA_018904745.1. Lineage (NCBI taxonomy): Eukaryota > Metazoa > Arthropoda > Insecta > Diptera > Drosophilidae > Drosophila > Drosophila orosa. The sequence continues at coordinate 77 of JAEIIH010004572.1, forward strand.
ACCCGGCTTATGTATGTTTATACCACCTTAAATAGAAAGACAATTTGGAAAGATGCATCTAGATACTCCAATAAATAAAAGATGGACATTGCTTGATCAAGTGGGCTGTTAATGCTGATCAAGAATATGCAAAGGGTCTGAAATGACTCCATCACAGCGTTGCAAACTTCCAATGCCACAAACAAATTATCAAATTTCAAGGTATAATATTTTTGTTATTGGCCCTTCTGACGTCACATCAGACGCTATTCAGTCGTCACATCAGACGCTCTTCAGACATTTACATTAAGAATGCAAAATTATTAAGTGGCTGAAATAAAAAGAATACTTTTCGGGAACCCAATTCGAATTTAAAACTCGTTATTTCTGCAGTTCTTTGGCCCGCTTTGTCTTTGTCGCGGTGCTCAGCATTTATGTTAACAAGACTCGGTCGAAAACGGGTTAACGAAAATTAATCAAAGCCCCTGCTTTAAGCCACGGTCGGAGCGCACTTGGCGACGTTTGGCACGTTGTCAGCTTGGCCCGCTGACCAGTTGAATGTGCGGCTCTGAAATTGAATTAATTTTCGTACATTTTGCATTCGCATGAGTTTATTTTTATTTCATTATCTAAAATCCTATTTATATGGCTTAAGATTAATAATGCATGAGTATTTTGCCATTTTGATAAACTAGGGGTATTACATCGATCAATAACACATATTTACAAGTCTCGAAAATGTCACACTAATGGAAGGCCCTTAATTCTTGTTCCAATTCAGGTAAACATCGAAGGCGCTTTTCGGCCTAACCGTTGTGGTTCTATTGTAGCCAAAATCGTAGGAAAGAACCGTTTTGGCTGCTGATTTAATTTTGTTCTGCTGATATTTTGCATAGTATGGACTGGTGGTGGTGGTGGTGTTGCTTGTATTAGAGATTATTATTGATTTTTGTGCGGGAGCTATGGTGGTCTTATCAAACTTGGCTTTGTATTTCTGGAAAAACGGATGATCAAAGGGATCTTTTGTGGTTGCGCTCTTTTTAGTTGTTGGGGTCGAAGTGAATAGATATGGCCTGGGTGTGGTGCTTCCTTGACGAGTTGTCGGTGCTGAGTGACGAGTGGTGGATCGTGTTGTTGCAGGCTGATAAGTTGTTGGTGAACGAGTAGTTGGTGTTGGGCGTTTAGTAGTTTTATTTACTTCTATGTAGTGATAGGGAGACTTTGTCGTTGATCGTATTGTTGGTGTATAACGAGGCGTGGACTTTGTTGTTGCAATTGGACGAGAAGTGGGTAAATAAACACCTGCATAACGGGTAGAACTCTTTGTTGTTGTAGTATTGGGAATATAGCGAGTGGTCGTAACTGGCCGTGATGTAATTGGGCGAACAGTTGTAATTGGTCTAGAAGTTGTAATTGGGCGAGTTGTGGGTTTGTTGGCTGTAGTATATCGAGTAGTAGTCGAAGGAGTTGTGTACCTCGTTGATGGTGAATATTGCTGGTGAGTTGTTGAACTGAACCTAATAGTTGGGCGAGTTGTTGTTATAGGACGAGTGGTTGGGCGAGTAGTTGGACGAGTAGTTGGACGAGTAGTTGTACGAGTAGTGGTACGAGTAGTTGGACGAGTACTGGTACGAGTAGTCGGGCGAGTAGTCGGGCGAGTAGTTGGACGAGATGTTGGACGAGTGGTTGTGCGGACAGTTGGCCGAGTAGTTTTCCCAGTAGTTGGATAAACAATTGGCTTATTAGTTGTAACTGATCGAGTGGGTGTGGGATGTAACGAGGCTTTCGTTGTGGCTGTGTAGCGGCTACCACTTCCCGTTATCGTGGGCTTGGCCGTCGTGGTTGTTTTTCCGACAGAAGTTTGCCATGACCATAACGGCAAATTAGTTGTTTTGGCCGTTGCTGAGACTGGTTTCTTTGTGGCTGCTGTCAAGGGTCTCCCCGTGGTTGTTGTTACAGATGGCTTTGTAATACTTGTTGTACTTATGGGCTGCCTTGTACTTGACGTAGTCGGTGCTGCCGTAGAAGTGGCCGTAAACTTAATCACCTCATTGCGGAAGCTGTCGCTGCTGACATAGGGTCTGTTGACCGTCTGAGGGGGCTTAGATGGGCTTGGGCTCGAGGGCTTTGGCTTGGGCTGGGGCTTGATGGGTGCTTGAGCAGGTACTATTGGTTTGCTAAGTAGACTGAGGAATGGATTCTGGGCATAGGAGAGACTGTCATGGGGCTTGGTCTCCTCGTCGGTATGTGAGGAGATGACAGAGTGTGGGATTGAGCCAGGGGCTTTTAGGAAGGGATTGTGATCGTAGTTGGGCTTTTGGGTGTAAGAAATAGCGCTTGCTGGTGTGGGAGTGGCTTGATTTTTAACTAAATTGGGTGAGGAAATCTTCTGGCCCTGCAAGCTATTTAAAAAGGGATTGGTAGCATAGAGTTTATTGCTGTGCGGCTCACTGGGTGGTGAATTAATATATGTAATTTTATTGGTAACTGTTGTGGGCGGCGCATGCGTTTCAGGTTTCTTGGCTGCTTGTAGATTTTGCAGGAAGGGATTTCCCGTATAGCCAGGACTAGCAGCAATCCTGTGCACTGGCTTCTCCGAATTCAACTGATGTGGCTTCACTTGAGGCTTTTCTCCATGCGGACTGATCTTATCCGCCTCTGCAATCTCGTTTCCCTCGAAGCAGTCGCTCAGCTGGGCCAAGCTCTGACCCCGGCAGTGTCCATTGTACACGGTCCAGGCATTGAAGCCATCTCCTGAAAGACGAGTGTGCTCCTCATGGATTGTGCGTATGCACTGGACATCGTCGCTGATATCGGAATCCAGCAGACGATCGCATTCTATATGGCAGGCCTTTCCACTTGTCTGGTCGTGGGAGCACCAGTAAATATCGCTAATCTGGAAGAGCCCGTGGTCCTCGCTTCCATCTGCGTTCAGTCTCCCCACGGCTGCTGTGTTGAACGATGACTCGTGCTGGGCTATGCAGACCCAAGTGGGAATCTCCCGCATGGGTAACTTATGCTTGTGGAAAAGCTCCTTGGCCAGCTCACAACGGTTGTAGATCTTTCCCTTCGGCTTTGGCGAAGCCTTCTTAACCAGCTCGTTGCCCGTCGCTGGTTTAATCCCTGCCTGCGCCACGTCTTTGCCCTCAAAACAGCTGGCTATGTCGGCACGGGTTTTCTGCCTGCAGTGTCCATTGTAGACGGTCCAGGCGGTAAATCCGTCGCCGGATAGCCTGGTGTGCTCCTCGTGAATGGTTCGCACACACCTCACGTCATCCGAGATGTCCGAGTCCAGCAGGCGATTGCAGTCGATGTGACAGCCCTTGCCGCCGGCTCCTTGGTCATGTGTGCACCAGTAGAGATCGCTGATCTGGAAGAGCCCGTGATCCGCACTCCCGTCCGCGTTCAGGCGACCCACGGCTGCCGTATTGAACGAGGACTCATGCTCGGCGATGCACACCCAGGTGGCTAATTCCTGCATGGGAAACTTGTGTGAGAAATACAACTCTTGGGCTAATTCGCAGCGATTGTAAACTTTACCCGTGCGCGCTACTGTGTTTGCTGTGGTGTGATACTGTTGCTGATAGTGTGTCTGATAGTGTGCCTGATAGTGTGGCTGATACTGTGTTTGCTGCTTGTAATAAAAGGGATTGGCCGGGGTCTGACCCTTGATGGCCACACCGATGGCATTGGGATGCTGCCTGGGAGGAGGGGGAGCAGCAACCGCTACGGGTGCGGCGGGGAGACGTGGCCGCAGGAAGGGATTCCCCTGATAGGCAGCCACATGAGCCACCTCACGTTGGTGGCTCACAACTGTCGGATCTGGCCGATAGTATTGATTCACGGCGGGCGCAGGACTCTGCTGCACCTGCACCTGTCCAAACTGATACGCATAGCTGACCTTTGGCTTCACCGGACCTCCCCCGATGGCATTCGGATGATGATGATGATGTTGAGCTGGCGGCTTGGCAAAGCAGGCAGCAACCTGTTCGTAGTGCTGATTGAGACAGTTCCTCTTGTACACCGTCCAGGCGTTGAAGCCATCCCCAGAGATCTGGGTGTGCTCCTGGTGGATCCTTCTTATGCACTGCACATCATCGACTATGTTGGAGTCCAGGAACTGGTTGCACGTGGCCTGGCATCCCTTTCCCGGCCTTTGCTCGTGGGTGCACCAGAAGAGATCGCTAATCTGGAAGAGGCCGTGATCAGCACTCCCATCGGCATTGAGGCGACCCACGGCAGCTGTGTTGAAGGAGGACTCATGCTGGGCTATGCACACCCAGGTGGGGATCTGCGGCATCGGCAGCTTGTGCTGGTAGTACAGCTCCTGGGCCAGTTCGCAGCGGTTGTAGATTTTTCCCTGGACTTGGGTCTGGGCCACCTGATGGTAGTTGTTAGCTGGCTGTTGAGCCACCTGATGGTAGTGGTTCACCGGTGCCAGTGCCACCTGATGGTAGCTGTTCACCTGAACCTGCTGGGGTTTCTGGTAGGAAGCAGCCACGGAGAGTGCTGTGGAAACGCCAGAGCATCCTGTCACATAGGAGGCCGCATCCTGGCGACAGTAGGCGCCATAGGCCTGCCAAGCGGTGAAGCCATCTCCACTGATCCTTTGGTGCTCCGCATAGATTTTCCTCACGCACAGGACATCGTCGGCAATGTCGTCGTCCCTCAGACTAGCACAGCTCAGACCACAACCCTTGCCTTGGCCCGGAGGCGAGCACCAGTAGACATCACTGATCTGGAAGAGACCGTGCGATCCTCCGCCCAGGCCAGTGCCGCCGCCAAAAGCGGCCGTGTTCAGGTCACTCGAGTGCTGGGCAATGCACACTAAGGTGGCCACCTGGGCGGCAGGAAGTCCGAAGCGATGCTGCAGAGAATGGGCCAGCTCGCAGCGGTCGAAGATCTTGGCCGAGGCCAGGAGCGGAAGCAGTAGGATTACCTGCCAGCTCCACATCTTGCTCGGTTCTGACACTCCCGAGCCCTAAGCTATCACTCTTATATAGAACAGAGAACACAGAAAGCAATAACTGGAGCAAGATCCTTAGGTCATTTAAAATTCAAATTCACCAGCAGCCACTTTGAGCGCGTGTCGCTTTTAGCGATTTATTTTCGCGTTTTTTCGTTTGATTTTTTTACAGCTGGACTGCGTGCGTTCGCGCGTTTCGTTGACGACTGAAATCTCCGGCGGTCGCATCTTCAGCCCAAAGTCAATTTGAATATGACGACGACGGCGACGACGACTGGACGGCCGAGCGAGACAAACTGGTTGCTCGGGGTCTCTGGGCTATTGTGGCTATTGCATAATTACGGCGGCCACCGCCGCTGAAAAAAAGGTTCTCCGACACAGAACCCAAAAGATTAGAACCGCGAACAGCCAGAAATCTGTTAGGAAAGAACATGTCGAATCAGCCATAAAAAAATTGGCTAGAAAGTTCTGCATTTGCCGGGCCATTAGCTGCTCATTTGCCTGATGGAATTAATTTGAAATATTTATGGGACAGTCCCCAGCCGAGCGGTTTTCACGCGTTTTTAATCGCCTCGTAAGTCTCAATCAAGAAATCGACAGACGCGATTCGCGGCTGTCAATCAATCCGAGGCGGCCCCACCCCACGGAGTGGCTCAATCACATTGTAATGCAAACACCTTGGCTCGGCTTTGTTTGCCGCCCGGGTGAAATATTTTGTTTGCATCTCTCGGACTTGGCCAATAGGTTTGTGATTTATTTTAGCCACCGTTGCCCAAGCTTGAAAAACACAGCTTAGCTTCGTGGATAGCCGATTTGATGCAATATAAACTGTGGTTTAATTGCCGCTTTTCGTGTGCAAATTGCTGGGCCGAAAAAACTGCTGCTGCTGATTGATTAATACCCGGGTTCCCTCATTAACTGGTCTTGAACTTGAGTCATTGCCAAAAAGACAGGGAGGCGGCGGATGGATCAAGGCCTTAAGTATGCAAAGTGCTTTTTGTGGTTAGCATTGATTTTTGATTTAGAAGTCCGCAGAAAAAACCCTAATGAAATGCGCAAGCAATTTTTCTAGGCATTTCGACATTTAACTAAAATGATTTTAGGCTCAGATATTTATTTATAAGACTGTCCTAATTAAAGCCATGCGCTGTTCTGTAAATTCCTTTTCCCAGAATCATTATTTGAAATATATTTTGGAGAAATCATTGGACAGCATTTCAGGCAAACCAAACAAATTCCCTAAATTAATTCCAGAAATTGGTAGCATATTCTTATTAAAACTCCCTAATAAAAGCCATAAACAATTCCGCGAAACTCGAAAAATAATCAAGCTTCGCATTAAAACAACTTTTTTCGTACGTAGTAGTTTATCTTGTTTTTTTTTTTGTTTCTTTTAGTAAACGCTAAATCACAATACAATAGAATCACATTTAAAAAATAAATTATATACAAATTCGTAGACAAAAACTGCGTGTGTTACATCCATAATTATCATAATAGTATAACAAATACATTTATACAAAGCACTCGATAACAAATACACATCTATGGTTAGTATCTTACTTCACAGGGGGCTCCTCGACACGCCCCCTTTGATAGATATAATACAGCAGACTTAAAACTGCTACGCCCAGGCCACCGCACAAGGTCCCCCAGTGGACGATGTTGAGGGTTTTCAAGGAGTTGATCAACTTCTTCTTGAAGAAGGCCACCATTTCGCTATTGAGTTGGATGCCCTGCGAAAATATGGGATATATTTAGACCTAAAAAGACTACTAAAGTTAGGATTAAATATAACTAACCTCCTCCACCCAAATGGCTGGCATCAGCACAGTGGGTAGGTTCTCTGTGATGGTTATTCGGTTGATGCTCTTGAGGAACATGTTGAACTGAACCCTCTTGCCGCCTTGCAACGGCGTGCCCGTCAGCTAATAACCAGCATAAGTTTATTTAAAAAAACGTTCTTAAGGATGCAACTATATATGTAGATAACTTACCGACTGCACATCGACAAAAGTCTGATGCTTTTTGGCATCTGGCTTCAGGCCTCGGATCATTTTTCGGTACTCATTCGAGGCGCCCAGCATGTGAGGCAATGTCAAAATCACAGGGGCATCTATATCGGGATTACAATAAATGTATAGCTACATTAAAGAAACATTAAATAAGGAGCTCCTTAATTAGCATAACCAGCTCCTTGATCGCATCGCTGCATTCCATTTTAATTATTCTGTTTACATTGCTAAGATAATTCCGAAAATGAAACTGGATTCTGTGACCTTAGCTGGCTGTCGCTACTTACATTTACTTTAATTAAATTAATTGGAAAATATTAAACAAAAAGTCAGCCAGGTTGCGGAAGCTTCTTAAGCCCTCGTCACGTTTTCGCAGAACAACATTTATTTATTTATTTACTTAACTACTTGTGATGGCTTTGATGTGCGGCTGAACCAATTTGTAAGAATTTCCTCATCAGAGGCAGGCAAAATATTTCAAATGCTCATTACTGAAACTGTTAACTCACGTTTCGACAATTAAACAAAAAGAGTATGACGAAAAGGAGGCATCGCCAAAAGAATCTCAAGATTGAAACGTGCGCGATCGGCAAACACCCAAGCGGAAAAGTATAGAAAACAAATATATTATAATAAAAATCCAAGTTAATGCTTCAATTTGTAGAGCGTTCACAGCACTCGAGAACATCATAATGAAGAGCGGCTCATTATATCCCCTAGTTGAACCGAAGGCAACACTTTTGATTTCAGATGCGCAATGCCCCCGGGGGAACTTGGTACAGAATGCGAAGCTAAACGTTTTTGTTCCCCCGAACTCGAGTGTTAATTAAGAAATTAAACAATCGAAGAAGATCAAAGCCAGCCCACACAGACTCGCAATCGGAACCCGAATCTGAATCTGACTCTTTATCAAAGTCCCAGCGAAAAGCGATTGCAATTTGTCAGATATCTGGAAATCTTCCATTTAAAATTCGGCGATTTTTATATCATTCCAGTTCTAGTTTATGGCTGCCAGCACTTAATTAAACGTTGATTAGCTGCGACTCTTGATGCCTCGGTTTGCACTTCTGCCAAGTGAGAACATTTGCATGAAAAATACATTTAAGTCCAAACTAGAACTCGCACCACCATTGGGACATGATTACCATTTGATTTATAAGTGGCTGCCTTATAATTACTGAGGTAATCGACCACGACCCGATGACAGAGACGAGGGTTTTAAGGTGTCTTCTGGGGAAGTTCATCGTAGCCGCATCGCTTGAGTGTCCGGTTAATCGCCATAAAACAAACACAGTACAAGCATAAAGAGGCTCATTTGCATAACAAAATACGAGGTGAAAAAATGTCCAAAATTATTCCAAATATTTCCGGTTTGCGTGCCGGTTTGATCACTAAAATTCTACAATATTGAATGTTTACTGTTTGTCTCGGCTGTATTATTTTTAGTCGTGACCATATGGTAGCTATAGTATAGCATTGCCCCAATTAATGATAAAGCTTATATTGAATTGATCAAACAATCGTTAATATTTGAGTTAAGTGTTCACAACATCAGAAGATAACAAACAAACTGTCAAATACCTAAACTATTGGCATAAATAAAATGCTAATTAAATTAAATCAGTATTATTCCGGCCAAAAACAAAATGGATATGAAGGTTTGGGCAGCGCCGAATATAATTATAAATACTCTAACCAGATTCAACGAAACGAACGCCCAGGGGATTTCTCTAGAAGATTAGGAGTTTTTAAAAGCAAGTCTCATTGATTTCCTTATTTTTTTGAGATTCATTCATGCGATGGGAATCCCCGAAGTTACAGAAATCAACTCAACTGCTCAACAATTGATTACCTTTGAGCTTATTTATTTTAAATACGTAGGTTTTCAAATAAAGTCTATGAAAAGAGAAAATCGGAATTTTCTGTGAATTTATGTTGTCCTTAAATAATTGTAATTGTTTTTGAGGGTTCCTAAAGAATGTTTCTGGTTGTGAGCCAAAACTAATATGCTTGATTTGACTTAACTATAAATATAAATACGCGACACAGAAGTCTTTGATCTACTAAATTTATGATAATTCATTTGAAATGCTAATTTGGTTAATACTGTGAAATAACATGAGGAACTAAAGATAAGCGGAAGATAACATAACTGAAGTTTAAATATTTTCCGAATGTTTTGTCAGGTGTTGAGCTGGTTAAATGTAAGGTATTTAATATTTTGATATGATGGATACATTTATAATGGGGAAAACAATAGCGGAAAATTTAAGATAACTATCTGTAATGTTGTATTGTATGTATTTAAGCATTTATATAGCTTAGTTTAGGAGAAATCAATAACTGTTTCCTGGAAATCGGAATAAATATTCGGTGTTCCAACAGAAGTCAGTAGGGTTTCAAAAACCGCTAAAAGACAAATTTACACTGAATTTGCTACCTCAAGTATTCCATAATTTTTGATATCTCTTTAAGAGTTTTAATAAATATAGTGACTTCTGAAGCACCCTAGATTTTCCTATTTTGAATACTTCTATATCTCAACTCACCCAAGCATGTGGTTAGATCCAATGCACCCGCATATAGACATCCATTCTTGCGTTTGATCACATTCGCCAGCTTGTCCACGCAAAAGCACTCGTTATCGTGTTCCGGTCCAATGTCGTTGATAAAGTTCTCGCCGATGGAGTACCTGTAGCCGGGTATGCCCTGGTACTGGATATCCGATTGGTAGAACAGCTGCACAGATCTGCAGATATCCGCGCTGAAGATATACATGGAGTCGCCTCGCTGGCGGAATGGAGGATATGCCGAGGCATCCGTTCCGTTGATCTGGTTGCACACAGAGGTCTCTCCCTCCGCGGTGGCATTGAGCCACACCTGCAGGTTGTGCGAGTCGTCCAGCTTCTGGATCTCCAGCACCCTCATGGCGTCGCCCTTGCCAGTGTGAACCTCGTAGACATCGTGACCAGAACCATTTTTCTAATAGAGGAATAACGAATTTATTCAATTAATTTATTTAGATTTTTGATGATTGCCGAAAATCATACTCACATGCCCGAAGAAGGAGAAGGCCAGGCTGCCATCGCTTTGCTCTCGAATGGTCTTGGAGCCACTCTCCTTGATCTGATTGCAAATGGCCTTGGCGATGCCTTGGGGATTTATGCAGAAGCGCACTCCATCGAACAGATATTCCCGCACAGAAGTCTGGACAAACATGGAGCGGGGATCATTGAAGACCGCCTTCAGATTGGCATTCAAGTGGACCAAAAGCAAAGCCAATCCGGGATCATTCTCGGAGATTTGCAGGACAGACTGTAAAAAAGGGAAAATCGTGGAGAAACGAAGAGCGTTAATTAAGGAAGATACAGCCAGTTAGTTCCAAAGCCAGAAGAAAAGTCGTAGTATTTAACATTTAAATAGTTAAAAGCATTAGCAGCAGGCGGAGCAGTTAGCCATAAATTAGTAGCAAAGCGCAAGCTCAATTTTGTTTTTATTAATTATGTTTTTGCGTTTGATGTGTATCCGAGGAGTATGTGTGAAAATTGATGTTTCCAATCATTCGGTTTTCAGCTGCCGTTTCCATTGATTTCTCCTCGCCAGTGTCAGTTCGCCTCGACAATTTATCAAAATATTTACATAGACGAGAGAAGTCAGTTTCAACGAGCCACAGGCCCAAGGTGAATGCCAATCAAAATTTCGCTGTTCTACGAGCAAGCACTCTCGCATCTTCGCTGGATGTCTGTCTGATGTGGATGATCTTGACTTTGGCAGTTTGAAGTTGAAGTTTTCAGTTCTGAGTTCTGAGCTTTGAGTGGAAGCTGCGCCCAATTGCAATCAATGATTATAATTAAACAGTTGCAAAGCTGTCAGCGGAGGAGAGAGGCTATTTAACTTACTTTGACGCCATCGATAAGGCTGATCATGATGCCCTCTACCCAGCTGATGGGCGCTATAAGTTTGGGGGTCGTTAAAATGGATTTATTAATCATATGGAATCGTTGTTATAATATCTCATTCATCCGAAATCTAAGATGGTGTTAAGAGATGCCAGTTTTTTAGGGGAAAATAATTTATTGCTTGGTTTTATCTTGCATATTGAAATGTAAACCTGTTGTCTCGCATTGGAAGGTCTCTATAACTAATCACTATAACTAATAAATCTAAAAGCTACTCAAATCGATAATTTGATAACTTTTGAAACACTATTAATCAAGTAATTGAGACTTAATGTTCTTCCAATTATTCTTTTACGAAACCCCTTACGTTTACTGAATTTAAAAACTGTTCCCTCCCGATTCTTGACCTAACCCAATCCCAGAAAAATTGAGCTGACTGAATCGGCGCAATAAATCAGCAATAAAAAAAATAATCATCAGATTAATTGCTCATAAACTGTCTATCAAAAAGATCCCCATATAAGCAACGACGCACCTCTGGGGTAAAATCATAATTAATAAACAATGAAGGGAAACCCGGCCGAAATAAAAGGAATAATAAATCGGCTGAAATCGCTGGCCCAAAAGCAGAACAAAGACAAACAGAGCTTTGTTTGTTCCATCGGAAAATCGTAAAAAGCCATTACCATTAAGTTAAATCTACCAAGGCATGCCAGTGAGTAAATCTTTGCACAGACAAAGCCGATGCAATAGAGATACAGATACTACAATATACAGATAGACCATCACCGATTCGGGGGCTACTCTCCATTAAATTAGTAGTGGATAAAATTACTTTACGTTTCCCTCGAATACGTTCCATCAATCGTTTAAGGACTCGCACGCCAGGGGTTTGATTCAATCGCGAGTTGAGCCGATTGGCAAAACCCTGAAATATATCTGTGATTTCTCTTTCGAATACTTGTAAGAATGCCTGCAAATTGATTATTAAAACGGTTAAGATCAATCTTCTTTCGGGAGATATAACTATGTATGTATTTGTATAAATGCACTTTCTTACTCACATTCATGTGCATGTTGAGGGCTACAATGCGATCGTCTTGGGTGTAGGGAGCCGAGGCATCTGCGTCAAAGTCAAAGTGCACATTTTGCACGTAGGAGATTTTGGAGCCATCCCTGGAGAAATGCTTCACTTTCTTCTGCCTGAACTGTCTGTGGATATGTTAAAATAATATAAAATAATTCATAAATCTTATAGACTTTTTATTTAAACTCACTTGTACACGTAGGGTCCTATTTCCTCGACTATGGGTATGGCACCTTGTTGTATCCTATCCGGATTGGTCACATTGAATATGTAGACTTTGAAGTTCAACGGCTGAGGCAGATTCACAAAGCGTTTGTATTGTTCCGATCCATCGGCTATGATAACGCTCTGCGGATAAAATAAGAGGAGAATCAAATAATTAAATCAAATCGTTCATAAATATGGATATAATTGTGAATATTAAGCCACTGTTATTAATGAGCCCCATAATTGATAAATAAGATCATAAATACTGTTTGGTTTAAACTAAGATAAATTATATTTAATATTCCGTTGAAATCTTTAAATCAATGCTAACTTTAAGTCATTTAAAACATGATATGACCTTATTTCTGTCCAACTACTTTAAATAAAAGTTTAAAATATGTAAGAATATACATTTATTTGGTTTTTTCAGATGTATTTAAAACGTCTTAAAACGACTTAATCCCATAAGCCGACTGCCTGACAAATTCTTATTGATTTAATAAGAGTTTATGCTTTTTTTATTAAGCATCAGTTTAGTGCAACAGGTTTTAGGGTTTTTATTTAGTTGTCAGCGCCCTTTGCTAAGTTATAATTATCTTAATCGAACCACACTTTAAGGTTGTTTATCACACGACTCAGCCGCGTATTTATGACATTTAATGGCGCCGTGGAGGTAATAAAAATCAAATCAAAATATATGAAGCAGAGCTGAATTTAAACCTGTTTTTGTTTGAAGAAAATATTTAACTTGGCACTGCAGCTCCTATTGTTTTTTTCCGCACCAATTATAATTGATAATTATCAAAAGGCTGGCTGGTGAGATCAATGACCAAGTGAAATATTTGCATTGATTTTGCATTTTATCAAAACAAATATATTAATTAGGGTGTGATTCTGTGTTTTGCCCCCAAAAATGATTCCCATGGCAAACAAAAAAATCTGCTGTTAACCTTCTAATTTAATTTTACAACTCAGTAGCCAGACAAAATATTTACGAGTACGATTCACAGAGATAAATAAATTGGCAAAACATAAAAAGGCCCACCGAAAGGCATAAATAAAGGCAGAAAACAAGTTCAAAACATGACCAGCAGTATAATTTTACGGTCTGGCCCCTCGCACTTGATACAATTGAAGAATTGTCAAAAAAAAAAAAAAATAATAAACACACACAAATCTGGGTATATATAGATTTGTATGACTAAGGCAGATTTCAAGGTCAATGCACACGCGGCTCGGTTCAGCTCAGCATATCGAAGAGCATACAAAACGTTTGATTAACCTCAAGAGCCCAAGAGAGGCTTCAGCTTCAACGGCTGACAATGGCCCGATATTCATTCAGAAAGAAATACGAATAATTGTTGCGAAATAGAGCGGTTTTTGGCAAAGCCACAAGCCTGAAGCCCAGCCTGAACGTGTACACAATTTGAATATGGCTGCGACTCGAAATTTGGTCAAGAATGTGATGGGTCAAAGGGGCGTATGCGTAACTATCTAGGCTAACTGGAGAAGGGTTGACGTTGACGAACATTAAAATACATGTATGTACCTACAAGGTACTTTCAGAGAGCACACAGAAAACATCAGATTTAATTCAAGTTGATTAGATTTCAGACTAAAGGTTGTTTTGTTAGCAAAGTAGGGTCATAAGAAGCGTCTAAAAAACACGAAGAATATATATTTATAATAGGAATATAATGATACAAGTCACAGATATAATAACAAATATTAGTCAGAATCGTGGTAACCGCTAATGATAAATGCCTAAAGTAGAGTCTTGAAGAGTGGTGCTGCCTTTGGTTGGCATTGTTTTCGGGCCAAATTGCATAACCACATTGATTGACCATCAAATCAACTTCAATTGCTTTGAATTTCAATTTCAATTCATGGCGCGTTCGCTGGCTTCTCTTACTTTTGTCTTTTTTTGGCGCCTGCATTTGAATTCCAAATAGAAATGGTTTATGTCCAAGGGACGGGGCCACCTTCAAGTTGAAGGCCCCACCACTCTGCAGACCATTCTAGATCCGATCTCAAACGTGTACACACGGAAGTTCATTGCTAACTATATGGCTCGTAAAAAGAGTCTTTTTCGGTTTCGGGTCTGAGTTATGGGTGGCAAACAAAGTTCCAGGGGCAAGCCACAAGCCACAAAAAAGGGCTATTAACTAAACTTAGCTACAACAATTAAAAAAGAGCAAACCCAAAAACACACGGCCGCAACAACTAAAGAGTTTAGAGTTTCTGTTTGCATTCTAATTACAATAAAAAACCACAGCCCGGCTCAAAGTCAACTCAAGTACTTCTAGTTGCCTTGGCAATGAGCTCCGAAGATGTCACGCCCGATTCAGTGAGCGTGTGCCTAGCGATGGGAGCGTTATTCTCTAGGCTGCAGCGTGACTGGTGGAAACTGCCCACAGCTACACACCATTACCTCGAAGTTTAAGTGCCGAAAGAATCAAGTTTTGGGCTTAATTTGCAACCAAGGATTGCAGTCGGCACTGAGCTGAGTGAACTTTGTGATTTTATGTATTTTAATCAAGGCAATGCATGTTTATTTAAATATGTTGCTATAATGACTAGTACAAGCTATAAACAATAAATAACAAATAAATAAAACCCTTGTTTGGTAGCTATAAAATGTAAAACAAATCAAACCAAAATAATATTTCAACAGCTTTAAGCCTAGGACAAGCTCTTAATATTCTTAAAGTACGCAAAAGATGTATCTGATATCTTGAACTATAATTTTTGTACATCCACCATGAACATGCAACTGAAATTTATATAGCTCACAGACCGCTCACAGCCGTTAAATAAATATGATGGGATCAAGCTTAGCATGCTCTTCCTTAACCTTTGTCCCCTCATTGTAGTTTCGCAGGCCCAATGTCACGCATTTCAACTGGGTCGTAAATAAAATGCGTCGAAGGACAAGAACATGCATCGTAATTTAAATATTTGCTTTTGGCTCTAATGGCTTGGAAAACCCAATAATAATAAAGTGCATTTGCCTAGCAAATTAATTCGCATTGCTCATGGCATTTCAATTGCATTTGCATTTGGCATTCATTGGAAGCGTGACCCAAGGGATCGATTCTGTTTTCGCTTTCGAGCCTCTGGGACAACATCTATGTAATTAGTTCGTGTCATATTTGGAAATTAGATATATATATATATATATAATATGGGATATGCGATATGCGATGCTAGTGCTGTTGTTTGAACAGCAATTATACTTGTTACTGAGCGCGGAAAGCAATGGTTTGGGGGCTGACAGCCGCTCTGCGATGTCATTACGGATAAGCTGAATAATGTCGGGTTGTCGTGACACACCCACACTCTGTATAAGTTTATAGATCAGTATATTCCGATTCTGTAAACCCTTTAATAACCCTAGTCATCCGATGGCAGAAGGAAAAGGGGAAGTCACATCAAGTAATTAAGGAAAACATAAAGAAAATGGCTAAGCTACTTGATTATGTAAACCTGTTTAGGTTCTAATAATCAAGTTAGGTAGCTGAACTACGACATTAATAACGTCTGATTCATTACTTTGTACTCTGAACTTTCTTTGACTCAATATGACTCTGGCTAACTTTAATTCTATTTACCTTTTCAATACCGGCTATGTTTTCGCTTTGCCACTTTTTTCAGTCAGCAGAAAGTCAACAATAGAATCATTTTTTGCCCTTTGTTTGGTCAGTGAGAGAAAATATCTGTGCGAACTTGGGAATCTAAATATTTGAGTACACGAAACTTTGACAAGTTTCTAATGAAAAGTAGGGTTTGTAAGCTTAAAAAAATGTCATTAAGATGATAGGTTTATGAGAATAGTTAACTAGTATTCAGATATTTTTCAAAATAAATAAAGAACTATGACTCATTAAAAGTAGTACTTCGGGAATTATCATTCATAACAGTCATATTATTAATATAAATTATATTTTTGCTGTTGTGCCTTAAATAATTGTTGAATTCGTAATACCTTCCCATAAATAAGGATATTGTTAACTATAAGAATTGATGTCAAAGTTTCTTGGCTGCCACGCTTTCAATATAATTTTAATAATAATAGAATGGGCTCTCTTATAATGCAAAACTGCTTAGAAAAACTATGAAAATATCCAAGACTTTATACAATTTTCCCTGTTGCTTGAAATTAAATTCTTTTATTTACTCTTCTTCCGCTTTATTGCATTGCAGGCGTCTTCAAACTGGCAGCGGTATTCGGAACAAGGCCTTGTGTATTTATTTGAAAATCTTGCAATTACGTATGATTCCACTTGACCCAACGACTCACCTGTTCCACCTTCTTGTGCACCATGCTGGGAAAGAGAACCCAGCCGCAGTAGCCGCCCAAGGCGGACACACAGACGCCCAGGGCGCTGACGATGAGGGACCAGTGAAGCATCTTCGCGGAGATCGATGGAATCTATGGAGACGAGATGAGACCCATTTATGGGGTTCTCTTCGCCAGCAAAACCTCTCTCTTCTATCGGCTCCGATCAGCTGCCACAAAACGCCGGCAACAGGTATATATTGGAGTTTTTTGTCTGTATTTTCTTGTTTAATATTTCTTTTTCAATCAAGCGGAGCTTTGGCCTGACCTACGCCAAGAGAGAGAGCCGCTCGGCTCGGGTTATGTTTTAGGTGTCGATCTCGTTGTTGGGTGCCGAAACAAAGCGCACTATTTATACGATACCCGTTTTCGGGGGGCTTTTATATTTGTGTGTTTGTTATATATAATTTTGAAATAAACAAGTTGCCGAATGCGATGCGACGCCGTGTTTTACTATATCTTATTATGTCCCTTATAGTAGGAGCGACAGCTTTACACACGTTCATATATGTGCAAGTTGAAAATATGGAAACGGGTTTGGCCGCCGCTGGCCTGTGTTGCAGTGAAAGCTTTTTTCTGCCGTCAGCTGGTATAATTAAAATATTTTTGTTAATTTGCTATTTGGCTCTTTGCCTAATTGGGTCGAGTCACAAATTCACACGCGCACACAAAACAGCCGAGAAAGGAGTAGCTTTTTCGCTCTTCTCCATTGAGGCACCGCCGCCCAAATGACACCTGATGGTTAATTGTGCTGCATATTTATTCGATTCTCGGTTAGCGTAAGCGAACTTGGCCGGGATATGGTCGTGGCCTAATAGTGGGTGGCTTTCCGTTGCGATTAAATCAGAGGTGCACATTCAAATTAATGGCACGGCACGCGAACGAGGGAAAATGGGGAAAACTTCCGCCGCAAAGCGGGTGAAGTGAATCAGCAGAATTAAAAACACGAATTTCCAGCGTACTTGAGTAATTGAGTTGTTGCGGTAAGTGCGATTTTATTGGGATTTCGTTGGGTGTCTGTGTGTGTGGATTTTTCCGCGACCACCGGAGATCTTTTCAGTGAGCAACGACGCACCGCTCTGAACAACCGCTGACGACTGGCGGCAGGGTTCAGGCCAAGCTGCGATGACAATGCTGTGACTTATGGCTTTCGGCAGTCACTATGTAGGTTGTAGTTGTAGTTGTAGCTGTGGTTGTCAGTCTTGGCCAAAAGCCCTAAGCCACCGATCGCTACTGAGAGCCGGGTCGCCCGAAGAGCGCATGCGCAACGCTCGCTGAGCTTGTCGAGGGCTTTTTTGTTTTACCGCCGATGAGCAACGCGTTTTCAGTTAGTTAGTTGCTCGACTTTTTTCTCTGCTTTTGTAATATTTCCTTACATCTTTATGTTTCACTTAAATTATGGATGGACTCATTAGCAAATTAGTGCAAGTTTTTGCCTTGCCATTTTTTCGCTATATTTGTTTTGGCCAAATTTGAAGCTCCGCTTGGTGTTGCAGAGGTGACCCTGGAGGGGGTTCGAATAAATTGTCTGGCCTTATCGGGCATCGAAAGGTGCTAATGATGCACTCTGTTTAATTGCTGGATTTCGGTTATAGATTTACATTAGGGTCATAAATGAGCAGCCTTTGATTTCCTGCGGAGGTCTCAAAAGGTTAATGCCATTATGAATATTTTCTGTTTTATAAAGGAGCTATCAGCCGACTCATCCTGACAGGATATTTGGAATCTAAATGTCAAGGATATGTTCTTGCATTGGTACATATTAAATACCAATTTAATTGTAATAGTTTCTGTTAAAATTATTTAAATTAGAAACCATTTTTCGACCTTAAATCGTAATCCTTTACCATAAGTGTTAGAAGCTAAGACATTTCCATAAACAAGGCTGTAATTGAGCGAGGGATTATATTTGAACACTGTCACTTAAAAGGCAACTTAAAGGCAAGACGAGCCAAGTAGGAAATTTGGTGGAAAAATTCTAACAATTCTGCATTGCTTACAGAATTCTATTTGTAAACTGAGAAGCACGAAAGCACTTTACTTCTTTAGTACCAGTCTATTAAATCCTAAAGCCTTAGTAGCTATGACTGCACCCTGCACCTGTTGCTTTTGCTTTTTAATTTTAAGCAAACAGAATGTAAAATAAAACAGTCTACTAAATAATTAAAGTACTGCAACATGAATCGGCCGAAAATGAATACATAAATTCCACACAGTTTTTATTGTGAAACCAGAAACTGAAATATTAAGTGTATATTAAATGTGTAGACATCTATATAAATATATTCATCCATATACATTCTATATACATACACGGAACTTGCAAATGTTTTAAACACTAATTGATCAAAGGCTCAGATCCCAATGAACCGATAATAATCACCAATTATAATTCACAAATTATTATATGTTTGTGGTTCGACTGTAATTGTATTTTATGAATGTTTAGTGTAAAATTTACGAATACGGGGCGATTTTGTAGGATAATCTTTTTTAACAAAAAAAACAAATTTTAAAGAATTCCTTCAACTTTAGTTAAATTTTGATTTTACGTTAAATTTAAGTTAAGTTTTAACTTAAAAAGGAAAGAAGTCGAACTTCAAAACGGCGAAGTTTAAATGTCCCTGCAGTTGATTGCTTTAATTTTAACTCGGACAGCTTTTCTGTGTTAGTTTTTATTATTTAGTTTTAAAAGTTAAATGTTTAACCCCTCTTAAAAAGGTAAATTAAATAGATTGGCAAATTTGCAATATTGTTTATGCTTTCCTTTAGTTTTTGTTAATTTAATTTAATTATTTGTATATTTAATTTTGTATCAAATATGTAACTCGTCGATATATACCTTCAACATTTAACTGTGCAATGCAATTGGCTTATTATTTATTTAATTGCGCAACTTAAATAAGTCAATTTA